>VZTX01013257.1:0-38725 GCA_013400915.1 Pardalotus punctatus
CTCCCCCCGCGCCGTTCCGGAGCGGCAGCCGCAGCGGGACGCCCGGCCGGCCGCCCTGTGCAGCTGGGGTACATGGAAACAGAGGCCGAAGGGAGGGCTTCCAAGCAGGGAGCGGGACGCCCTGCCGGGAGGGAGCTCCGCACGACGCGGCCGCCGCAGCGGGGACAGTGACAAACCCTGCAGCGAGTGAGTTTGTCGGCGGGGCGCTGGGAGGGGACCTACTCCGGGCTTCGCTGTGGAGTACAGCTGCAAACAGCGCCTTCCCACACGGCACTTGCTCTTGCCAAAAAAAAAACAGCCCCTAACCTTCTGATTCTCAGTCTCACCAAAGATAAAAACCATTCGCATTAAATGGGCAGCGAGAGGTAAAACTGTAATGACTGTTCAGAGGTCTCAGGCCCAGTGTTTGATTTAAATAATGCAGTGATACTAACAAAACGCAGCAAAGGAAGCTATGGATTTCCTCAAGTTTAAAAGTAACTTGTTCTGCTTTCTGACAAGTGAGGTAATAGCGGGCCTCTGAGCTGCGTATACACCACTTTTGTACTCACTGGAGCAGTAACCCCAGCTTCTGCTGCTTTGTTTTGCAGTTAGGATGCACATTCTGTTCATATTTAGCATTTAATAGTTCCTTCAGCAACTAAAATTGTCGTAGGAGGGAAGACATGTAAGCCCAGATGACACCCAGCACGCACAAGGTCCTCGTGTAAGCAATTTACTTAAGCAAAATGGGTTTGCCAGTGTGGGCAACTCTTAGTAGATTAAGCAGTATGTAGTTCTGAACTTCTATTAAGCCAGCTTGTAGTTGCAATAGAAGGTATTACCTGTCCCACCATATTTTATCTCATGTCTTTAGATATCAAAGCTACAACACCAGCTACCTGCCCAAGAGTAAAATGCTAGCTGCTGAGAAAATAAAAAAAAGTTCCATTTTTAAACAGCTGCTTTTTTATCTCTCTTCTCCTTACAGTTCCCATTGGGAAGCATGCATGGCTATAGGTTTCTATAAGCCCTGTAGAGGAAGGTTCCAGTAACTTCTCCACTTCCTATTAAGAAATATGGGGGTTTTACCTGCTGGTTCAGCTTCTTTAGTTCTTTATTTCTTTTGAAAGTGTGTATGTGACTGAGGCCCTGCTGATCCAAGTTCAGGCCAGTGAAACAGAAACAACTTTAAATTAATACAATTAGAATAACAATCATATTTTCTACCCAGCAATATGGGTGTCTTCTGTGAAGCACTGGGACGAAGTCAATCTAACACTACTGCATTTGAACTTTTTATTATAGTTCTCATGCTGTTTACTTTGTCTTGTTAAGTGCATCATGTATGATGATGAAAAAAGGTGCTGACAACTCCTTAATAAATGAAAATTAACGGCCGTAAGTTGCCATCAAGTACCCTTATGTGACTTAGATTTTTCACACTGTTTGTCTAAAACAAGCTATTTATAATGTCAAATACCTTCAGTTTAAAAGCTGATTAGCATTTTGTTTACTCCTCTAAATATCTGCATTAAGAATCTCACTAATCACTTAATCACTTACCAATTGTTCTTTTAAGGTTTTTTCCCAATCTTATGAGTACTATGCTGGCAGCTACAAACCTTGTTTTAACTGCTATATGATAAACCACAGCTAGGTTATCTTCTTTATCAATATTAGAATATTCTAATGCATTAACTCATAGTTTGCAAATCAATATATTTAAGACTAGTGAACTGGAAAATAACCTTTTGGGTACTTATTCCTTTCTTCAGGCCTGAAATAGGAGGGGCAAATTTCAGAAGGAATGCTCAGCTTGTGCCAGTTCCTCCAATTTTAACTAGATATTCAGAACACTTGAAAAACAAGACAGTTGGTATCTGGGCAACAGATGAGAAATGAGACAGATGAGAAGGAGGAGCATGGGAAGTAAGATAATCATCTTTCTAAAAGGAAAGATAAGGCAGGTAAGTTATGGTTTGTGGAAAAAAAAAAAGCAAGGCCAAGTGCAAAGCAATGCCTAGTATGATTTTTTAAAATTCAGAATTAAGGATTCGGCTTACAGATTTGCCTTTGGAAGTCATTCTGCAGATCTTCCCCTGAGGATCAGTACTGAAGACTCAGAGAGCAGGTAAATATTTTGCCAGAATCATTCCTTATCTAGTTTTATCCTTCATTAAAGGGCTTATTCTGACATGGAACACACAGTTGCCATGACAGTTTTAGGTAAACTGGATGAAACACAGAACTTCCTCTTAGCTCTACTCCCTCTTACCACCTCTGTTCACAAATGATATCTCGGTTATGAATTTAGACCAGGCCATTGCAGTTACTACAAAATCTTGGAATATTTGTGCAAATATAGTCACATCCTTTGGAGTTGAAACAGGTACCTCAAATATCAATTAAGAAAGAATTTCTATTACTACTGAAGCATTTTTACTGATGAGAAATCGCTGATGAAGTTTTAATTCTGGCTCTATTTCCAGTCACATTTTATCAGGTGACACTTGGATCATTTCAATGCCTTTGATTTTTTTTTCCCCAGCGAGGGAAAAGAGCTTATGGGATTTTAATGACACATTTTATCTGTATAGATAAAATGTAGAGTTGGTAGCCATTCTTCTTCTCACAACTGGATAATTTTAGCAAGCAGCAGACAGTCAGACCTATGTTGTGTAGGCCAAATGCAATTTGCAGACAAATATAGGTTTTTAAATAATATCTTGGCTTCCCTTACACTGAAATCTTATGACTGACAGATAAGAAGAAAACCATGTGACTGAGATCAGAATTAGCTGAGTGCTGATAAAATCTTCTGCAAGGCACATACATAAGAAATGACACACCATTAAGTTACAAGGGGAAATAAAGGTTTTTTTAAGCAGTAAGGTTTCTCTACTACCATATATTATCATCCAAATAAGCTTTTGAAGACTGGAAGAGAGTCCAAATCTTAATCCAAGACTAAAAGATTCACCAGTAGTTTTAAATGAGGAAAACTTTAAATAACATCACAAAATAATCACAACCTTTTGCTCTCCACACAATTCCTGGAAAAACTTCCTTAGCTAATTTGTATTTGAAAGTAATTTTCAAAGGTATCTGTTTTGTCTTCTGCCATATTTCTGTTTAATTCAAAGTTATTCAAATATGAGCATCAACTTCATTTGTTAAACTAACAAGTTGCAGATGAAGCCAATAGACAGGAAAGCAGGGAGGAAATTCCTTGCTTCTAGCACTGGTGTCTTGACAATTCTTGTGTGGATTTAATCTTTATATCATTTAATAGGATTTAGAAGCCCAGATTGTAATAAAACAGATTAATGGCCTAATCTGAGGAGAAAAAAACCCCAAACAACCACAGTCTGCTGAGAAACAGAAAGTGTTACCTTCAGCCAGAGATTTGCGACACCCTCAGTAGGTTAAGCACTGAGCACTGAGGGGGTGTTGTCTGGGCTCCTGCTTTGGAGCCTGTTGGATCTGAGAAACCTGTTAAGATAATGTGTTCCAGGCACAAGGATTCTTCAGCTTCAGACTTGAGCTTCAGACCTACGGCAACAGGTTCCAAGAGCAACCTCGTGATGTGAGAAGCTGTTAGAATATGCAGACTGACAGGATCACCAGAATTCTTAGTAGTATATGTTATACTCTGAAAAAGAAATTAAAAAAGCAGCCTTCTACTCGCACTTTACAAAACATGCACAGTTGGATCATTTATTTATTTATTTATTTAAATTTAAGGTGTTTTTTCTGCACAATGTCGCTTTTCATACATAATAATGATACAATATCAATCTCAGGTTTGGTAGCATTCAGTATCAAAAGTATACCTGTAACATTTAAAAAGTTACATTTACAAACATGGCACATTGAGTAAGATTTATTAAAGGTTTAGTAGCAACAACTATACAATGACTAGAAAAATACCATGTTAATTTTAAAAGAAACAGTATGAAATTTTATTATATCGTACAAAGTCAGGTTAGATGTCTCTAAAGATGGCATTATTATAAATAATCATTTGATCTCAGTTTATATTGTGTCAATTCTAACAGAAGTGTTCAACAATACCTCACCCCTCTTCCACGTTTTTATCAAAAGTGAATAATCCTCAAGGTACTTTATACTACAGAATTCACTTTAACAAAGTATTTACTGCAAAGTTCGTGATCGCCAGGATATAAAGCTAAAATACGTATTTCCAGCATAGCAGGAGGTAACCACGAAGGCAAAGAACTGTAGAGAGAAGGGGAAAAATAGATTAGGAAAAAAAATGTATTTGAGAGCACTATCATTTCTAAGAAAAAAAAAATAGTTATGGGATTTGGGAAAAAAGCAAAATATCCAGCTGACTGAAATGGCACACTCCTACCTCCTTGTACTTGTGTGGCCATCAGAGTCAACACTATGTAAAAGTAAGCTTATATTATGCATAGAAATATGAGCCTAGAAGCAGACAAAACATGACACATTTAAACTTTTTTTATAAATTCCTCATTGTACTGCCTCAGTATGGATCTTACAGATTGGACTGCCACCAATGTAGCACTTGCAGCTTTTAAAGCCTGAGGGATTGTCTGTGGGACAATGTGAGCTCAAGCTAACACTCCTGTCCTGCTGCAATGTTCCAGGAATTGCCTACAGTTCACCTGTACCTCAGCATGGGACACAGTGCATCAAAATAGGTTTGTCCACAGAGAAAAGTGAATTCAAATGCAGGACCAGACGTGTTCTCAAACAGCATTATGATTAGGTTACCAATTATAGAGATTCTCTACTGATGAATAAAGATATTCCTCAGTGCAAATAACAGTGACAGCAACCCCACTGTCATATTACTACTTTGTCAGAAATTGATAACAGAATAAACCTTCTATAGCAGACTAGATTTATTTCAGTTGTACTGATAAAGTCCAATCCAGCACTAGTGCTTACATTCCTGTTAATCACCGCATGTTGTTTAAAATAGACAATATTCAACATGGTCTTAATAACAATACCAGAATATTTTGTGCTGGTAACTGAATCAAATAAAGCTGTCACTGCAAATAAGATTAACACTACTTTTGTAAGAGGTGAGCAGTGATAGGACAAGAAGGAACAAACAGAAGTTACAACATGGGGAATTTCAATTAGATATTGGGGGGGGGGGGCGGGGGAAATCACGGTGTGAGTAACCAAACATGGCAACAGAGGTTCACAAACTTTATGTGGAACAGCCATCCTTGGAAACACTCAAAACTCAGGTGGAAAAAGCTCTGGTAGCCTAAAATGAGTTAGCCCTGGTGTAGGAAGGTAGAGTTGGACCAGATGACCTCCAAGAAGTCCCTTCCAGCCTAAAAATATTTTATGATTCTACCGCTGTTCCTGGCTTATATGCCATCATTGGCCTGGGTAGGCATTGCTGAGCATTCATCCAGGCAGCCTTTCAACAGAGGGCTCTTGGTAAATATTGCCTAATGCAAATTTAATCTGTAACACCAAAAACTGTAGATGATGATATAAAATCTTATTAAAATAAAAACAATTCTTCTTCCAATTTCTTTTTTTCCAATTTTTTTTCCTAGCATTCTTCTTTTTCCAATTATTTTGTTTCTTATTAAATAAAAGCTCCATCTAAAATCTTTCTAACAGAATGACTATTGGGGATAGATGATTTGCTAAATCCTCTATCCATGAAACCCTTAATGGATTTGGAAAGCAAGAATCCACATTTAATAGTTTATTTAGACACTGCATTAGATAAACATTATTAGGAAGTATTAGAAGAGAATCTAAACATCCCACAAGACACTGAGCATTCATGCATTTTGCATAAAACCTGAATCAGCATGGAAGCTTATCTAGCAGCAGGCAAGTTCCTGTCAGCTTCAGTGGCTGAGTAACAGATCTGTAGCCAAGGGGAGAAGACCCTGAAGACCATGAAATGACATGGACATAGTGATCCAATTCCCAGGGTCACAAAAACAGAGCAGGTGTTCAAATTCCTGTGTTCATGGCCATAAACAATAAGGTCCAGACAGGATTTGTGAATAGTGAGGACAACTGCAGAAGCATGAACACTCAGTAATTTGGAATTTCTGTATACAACTGAATTTGACTACTGTTGCCACAAAATGCAGAAAGTTATTTTACAACTCCCTTAACTTTGCTAACTGAATGCATTCACCTAACTCAAAAAGTGACAAGGCTCTTTTCTGTTCCTTTTTTGTTTTACTTTTAAGTTATTTTTCATCCACTTTGACTGTTTTGGATTTCTAAATCTAAGTAGTAAGACAGTAATGTCAGACTAATTAGTGATTTCATCATGTTACATGGCTTTTCAGACATTGCCCTCACAGCTCAAAGGAAAGACTATCAAAAATTGAAGGACGATCATTGTGGAAACAGCAATAGCACTCTAGGGCTTTCCTCAAGGTGTTGTAATACATGGCTCAGCCCACAAAAAGCTGAATGCCTCTTACCCATAAGTAAGGAGAGTTAGCTGAGTTAATTTAAACTGCTTTTGAGGTTGTCCAAGTGCATTGAGGTGACTCGCTCACACAACATTTTTTGTCTTCACTGATGTGCAGGCTCCAACCTCTGCCTGAGAGCTAGTAATAAATGGGAAGGAGGACATCAGTGTGATCTTAAAAACATTACTGCCTTTTCTGATGTCACTGTCATCTCCTGGTGGAATTTCTAGTCACCTCTAAAAACTATGACCTAAGTTGCAGCTACCTATGTGTGACCTGTATCACTCTGCAGCTTTTTTAAATCCAGAACACCTGTAACTTCAATCCACATTTTCAGCGAGCCTTCATTTGATATAACTTTATTGGACATAGAACTGATTAAAAAAAAAAAAACAACCAAACTCACTGACGAAGCTGCCCAGCTGTTGTAATTGTGATTGTCTAGATCTTTGGTAACTGAAGATGCATCTACAATGGCAGCAATGAGATACAAAACAAAGGCACTTCCATTGAAACACAGACCCTGTTGAAAAAACAAACATAAGTAATTAATATGCACAGGCATTTGTTTTCCAACATTACAAAAATATCTTCTGAAATACACTGAACATATGCAATGTACACTAGAAATGTCATCCTTAATTTTTACCTTCTTCCATGTTTCTATCTGTAAGACTAAAATTTAACTGGTTTGAAGTTCCATAAACATTAAACCATATTTTGGACAAACTGTTCTCTTCATCACACTAAATCCTGAAAATTCTTAAAGTTGGTGTGCTGTGATTTTCCAAAAGTGAAAATAAGGATACAGTTTGGTTATCACAATCTAAGGGCTAGGCAGTAAGAATATGATACTATATGATTTTAAAAAAAAAAGAAATAGAAGAAAACTGCAAAACTGTACTTTGATTACATTTCTAATCTACACAAAGATAGGAATCAATAACTCCTGGCACATGAAGATTATTTATAAAGCTCCCAAAACTTTGTTTTCTACACTTCTGAAGGAGATAAAGAGGGTGACTTTTTTTTTTCTCAGTTGTATTCTTCCATCTCTCAGTACCTTTCCCTCCTGCCTGTTTTTGAGAGGAGAATAAAACTGCTAAAACCAAGGAGGAGAACAGCCTGAATGGACTACATGGGTCACCAAGATCCCTCCATGGCAGATGCTGCATCTTCTCTTCTAAGAAGCAAAATTAACGTCTCAGGGTACTTATGTTCATTACTAAGAAAGAAGCAAAGCAGATAACAGTGACCTCACATAACACTACAGAAAGCAAACAAAAAGTTTGTTTGGTTTTTGCATGTGAGAAAGAACAGGAAAGGAAGAGAGAACAGATGTCTAAGAAGATAAAAGAGAAAAATATACGAGGGGTTTTTATCTAAGTACATAATTTTAATACTTTGTGCTTTACTTTCTCACTACACGGTCATGGAAGTTTCTTCTTATAAAAAAAGATTAAATCCCCCAAAACTCCACTCTGCTACTTGTCTAAGGCATATGAATTTGGTGCCATGTCAAAATGGAATGCCTGTGACATGCTTTGCATCTAGTTACAATTGCAGGAATTCGTAACTCGATATAGACCTGGTCCTAACATAATACATCATCAGCTCCCTTCAGCTTCTGGCCCCAAGTTTGCACTCCAGAGTGTCACACAAATAAAACTTTTAACTCTGTTACTCTAATTGTCTAACTGTTTCCATATTGGTGCAGCTCCAACTTATCCATTCCCACGGTGTGACCCAGTGCATGCTAGGAATTTTTGCCAGTTACTCACTATTTAATTCACTTGTCACCAGCTCTGGCAAAATCTAAAAAAGAGCTGCAGCTCAAGAAGAGAAGTTCAGAAGGAACAGTGGAAAATATCCACTTACCCTTCCACAGGCAACTGGGCTGCGCACTGCCTCAGCATTCAGATGGAGTCCCAAGGAATGGCACTTGAGATTTGATTCACACATTTGCAAATGAGTGGTGTTCATCTCACCTATATCAGTTGGTCTAATAAAAGGTACTATCTCTAGCCACAGATCTCACCCCTTGTTTTATCTGGGCATTACAGCAATAAAATATTAAACAGTCAGTTTTAGGATGAGGTGCCAACAATTGGCAGGTAGGTGAATTCTGTGAAGCACTGATTTAGAAACTCCAAATTTGATTACTTAGAGTATTTGTTGTTATTTTCAGATTTCCCATTCCAAAAAGACTCAATTACCCTGGAAAGCTACAAATCCCTGCAATATCTTGTCATGTAGAAAAGAAAAAAGCACATAATTTCTGAGAAGTGCTGCTCTGGGAAATAACACTGTTGGGGAAGATGGAATGCAGTGCAAGCTGATTGGGCCTTTACTGCCAATATATTACTCAAACCAAATGGTTCATGCTAAATTACCATCTGCTTCTTAAACTCAAATTTACCAGATTTTAAAAGCTTCCATTGATTGTTTTAGCAAAAAACTTGCACTATTAAGAAGAGTCAGTTTTGAAGCACATCCTTTGGGTTAATTTGCAGTAAAAGTAACGGCATCTTAAGCAATTTGGTAATGTGCTTAACCTGCAAAAAGTGAATTTATGACAGAGAGGTCCAGATGTAATTTTGGATACTGCATACAATAGGAACAGTTTGAGCTAACTCTCGCCTAAGGAGGCAGAGCAATAACTAGCAGATACTGAAATTCAGGATTCTTCAGAGAACAGGGTGAAGGTGTGTGTAAACTCACTCAAAAGGGTGTGTGTCATGCTCTTTTGAACAGACTTTAAAGATACCTCTCTGAAAAGAGACTCAGTGTTCCTCTTGGCCAAACAGGACCAGCAGAGGACCAATTCAAGGGCTGCTCCCAAAATCTCTTTTAATATCTTAGGGCAAAACAAGCTGGAACAAAAGCATCTTTTGTTTATTTTGTATTTATTTTCTCTTTATATGACCCTTTTATATAAAAGGAGACTACCTTTTGGACATACATTATGTCTACAATATATTTGGAATTCAGAGCAAGAACTACACTTGATATGAAATAGAAACAAATCAAATATTCCAGTTTATCTACCATATAGATCAGGGGCAACTCATTTATGTGCAGTTGTCTCATAATAGCATTCAACTGATGAAAGAAGGGTAATGACCAAAGCTTTATTCAAATGGATATAAAGATGCTTTCCCTTTGAATGTACTTTACTTACATATAATGTAATGGGGGAGGAAAAAACCCCACACCTTTAAATGTACCCATACACATTACTGCTGTAATTGAAATAATCCAACATTCTATAGCAGTGTTACAGCCTTAATGGTAATTGCTGGTTATGAAACTTGAAAATAGAGAAGCTATCTGAACATAATCCTGGTTGTTCTTATTAGTAATTGCTATTGCTGGCTATTTATTGCAGCAGCAATGGGAACACTAAAAGAGAAGAGTATTCTAGTATTCAATTTTAGTCACATACACAATATAGCTGATAAGCTGTTAGCAACACAGAAGTCAAATACATTTCATCATAAAAATAACAGAATTCTAATCAATAATATCTAGCTGTTAAAAAAAAAAAGAATAGTATCTCACTGTATCCAACAAATGCAAAGATAAAATTTATAGCGATTCTTAGATAGGTCAAAAATAGCCAGTTGGCTGAAATGACAACGACTTTTAGGATCTAGTATTCTGAAGACCAGTCTTTTATGCGAATGATGTAAAAATATACTGTTGAGAATTAGAGATAGCCAGGTTTGTTCAAACCATAAAAACTGGATCTGAATTTTAAGTGCCTGTGAAATTTTTCTGTAATTACAGCAGCTTTTTATCTGATTTGCTTTAAGTTTTGAGCTAAAAGCAAATGATTACATGGTGCAAATTTTACGTATATATAACACTAATTTTCAGCACCATTTTCACAGTAGACTACATATGGCTGGTCAAAGTGTTGCTACCTCTGAACTACCTTTGCTTTAAGTTTAGCAGAGGAAGACTCAAGTTTTAGGAGCCCAAGTCCTGCTTCTAATTCATGGTATTGATTCCAGTAGGGATTTCTGCTGTTTAAGCCATATGGCCAGGTCTGTTAGCTCAGAAGCAGCAACAGACTCATTCTTCATGGGATGTAACCACTACAGAGAGAAAAAGAGGTCACTGTGCATAAGTATCAGTCACACACACATTATTAAAAATCAAGTCACTACATCAACCACTGAACAAAATGGTGAAACATCACAGAAAAGTGTTTTGAAAGTGTCTGGGTAGTATGAAGGTTAAACACTGCAGGTATGCAGCCACACAGTAATAAGGGAAAAATCTACAAAGAGCACAAGTAAGAGTTGGTTAAATACACACAGAGAATGCACCAATGTTTTATTTTCTTCATAACACAGCAAGCCTGAAACAACAAAGAATTGTGTATATTTACCACCATGGTCCATGGCACCTGTGGGATCCTGGTATAGGTCATTGTCATGTAGATGATCAGAAAGAAGACGGTGAGAACCCAGTAGAACACAGCTACAAACATCACCCAGCCAAAGGCTGGATACAGAAAGTATTCTGTTCCAGCAATCAGGGTCCACACCAGCAGCCCGAGCACCTGCAAAAGTTATGGAGAAGAAAGAAAGCTGTTACACAGTCTCAGACCTCATACATGTGTTCTAGGTCAAGGGGTGACACCACTGCTGTTCTCGTGAACTGTTTGATGAACTGAGTTGGGATGCTGCATTGACAGAATACTCATCTAACAAAAAAGAATGTATAAAACTGGTTTTACTGTGGCAGGGCATCACAAAGGGAAAGGCATCTAATGTGTTGATTTAGCTCAACCTTTAACTATTTTGGAGCCATGCTAGCAGTGGCTTTACAGCTAGCTCCCAAAAGTATTGCTTATTACAGCTTATTCACTGATGTGCATGAAGGCAAATACTGCTGTTTTGCTGCCAGCAAAATAATTTTAGAAACAATAGCCTGTGAAAGACCACTGGGATCATCACTTTCTATCTGCCACAGTCACAGGTAACTTGCTAGTTGGAGTCTAGCTCAAAATGGTCCACACCTGCTCTGTGGACTGGCAGACACCACAGACACAGAACAACTCCTAGACCTTACTGGAAAAGGTTGTAGTAAAATATCAGCACCACTATAACATACAACTGTAACCGGAGACGAGCAAGTCAGTTGGGAATGTCATTATATTCCACAGTTCTTGAAACATCTCCCAAGTGACTTCACCCTAAGGAGTAGACAAGGACTCATACTCAAGCAAAGTCCTCAAGCAAACCATTCTGGGGCAAAAACCTCTCTTCTTATGTGGCAATTTGTTCAGATCTAAGTCATAAGGAATACATGAACCAAAGGTTTTAACATACTCTCTCCAATTTTCTCTAGTGTGAGGTGATGTCTGATGCATTTAGAGGAATGAGGAGCAAACAAAACGAAAGTCAAGTCATATGCCACTGGAAAAAAAAAGTTGTGTGTTTTGCAAGTTGTCCAGCAATTAGAAAAATCCCAACTATAAAAAGAAAGTGATATTTTATACCTTAAAAACAAACAAACATTAAAAGCAAAGCCCACCTCACACACTTTACTGGACTCAGATGTGGGACCTAAAATTCTTGCATTTGCAACAAGGCTTTCCTCTTTCTGCTATCTGGACTATGGTGAAATTGCCCAGCAATGAGAAATGGGAGGATTGCAAAATGAAAGCAAATAGCAACATATTTAATACCTGACAGCCATATCTGGACTACCTAAAGGAACTTCTACCCCAATATTCTATCTCCAGCAGCACTTAGTACCAGATATCTGAGGAAATATATTAAAGAATAGACCATGCAACACTAATATTTCCTTGGTCTGCCTTCCTCAGCTCTCAGGAATGTGTGGTGAAGAGACTTCCTGAGCCTATGGTGATATCTTTGCAATCAACAGACCCTGACAGAAGATGACAGTTTTGCTACAGCTTCATTTGCACAAGAGCCAATCCTATTCCCAAGCAAGCTGCTGGCCATGGTCACATTTACTTCTCTATTGCAGAATTGAACGTGTATATAATGTTTAGAGATTTATCATTAATGTTTACAAGACAACCAATACCATTAAGGAAAAGTTTCTTGTAATTGGTCCTCCTACCTTGCATTTGTGTATTTTGTCTTCAATTCATCCTCCACATTGCCACCCAAACTTAATTCAGCCCTCTGCTGTGTATTCACAGTAGATTCAATGTATATTATTTGTATATTCATCTACATCTGCACCATGCATACATAAAAGCACTGGACAAATGTCTGTTTCATGGTTTGCTTGGAGTTTTTTTCTCTCTTAACAGAGAAAGCACATAATGGTCTGCTTAAGAGCAATTTTCCCCCACCATTTTCACTAATTTCTCTTTAATAGGAAGCTCTAGAACAATCTCAGACTGGGATAAAAATTCCTACTTTTCACAGCATACCAGGGGAGGGCAGCATTGCTTCGTAAGAGCAGTTCAAATAGCGTTAAATGGGTACTTTAAAACACTATCTTCAATGCAAAGTTATCGGTTCAGCAATGCTTCCCATAGTTCATTTTAATTCTACTTCCAACAACATTTTACTAATAGTAGCAATTCAGTTAATAGCACCTCAATTTGCATGAACTACCCACAATCAGATAAAAACCAACTAAATTTTAGTGCAACAAGTGTTTTAAAACTAAACAATTTTGATAGACTGTTTAGCTAACAAAATACAATTTTCTTAGGATACAAAGTTGTTTTTCATTATGCCCATCCACTTTAATCCAAATTTAAATTCATCATCTGGAAATTATACCAATAAATAATTGATCTAGTGCTTGATAAATAATTATTAAAGGCAGATTTATCCTAGATCTGAGTACCTCATAAAATACCAAGAACAGAAATTTCAAAGATGAGACAAAGAAATGAAACACTGCTGATAAGTGTTTTTAAAACACTTTTAAATAGAGAAGTAGATTTTTTCACAAAATGCATAAGACTGAAATATTTTTACTACTAAATGCAGTAAGATTGATAGGGATACCTCAGTTTACATAATGGATTATTACTCAAAAGCGCAAAGTCTTCACAAGCAGCAAATTATTAAAATTAAAAAGGAAAATTCTGAGGTTACGTGAGACCATTTAATCTTACATTATCACGCAATAAAGCTAACAAGACATTCACTAGAGCACTAGTGTTCATGCTGGTCCCTGTTTTTTCCAGTAGTATTCTAACCTGGAGTTATCACCCCTCTTTCAAGATCATTTTAATATTTAAGTGACTGTACATCTCACATACATTCCAAAGAATTGCTTTTAATGCCTGTTTTTAGCTAGCTCGTATTAATGGCAGAACAACTTACCCAGGCAATTGAGATGCACCACAGATGTTAGATTTATATTCTTAACCAGTTCCTGCATCGTAACTTTGATGGGTTGCATATTAGAGCACATTTGACATTTTCAGTTAGATCCAGATACTCTTACAGCGTATTACTGGAGCTGACAGGCTAAAATAATATTTCAGATTTCTTGATTAGACCTGAAAAGGTCAGATCAACTCATGGTCAACAATTCATTCTGTGTAGTTAAATGATATGGCAAATGGTTTCGCTGCATGTGTAAACATATGCAATAAATTGATTTAAAGTTCACACTGGCCATCAGCATCTACAAAATACTTAAGGAGCCAAAGGAATACAGACATCTAGACAAGACTTCTGTGATTAGCCTGTGTTCTCAGCATGTTAAATACCCAGATTGCTTCTGTGGTGTTAAACACCTTGCCTCGTAATTTTCTGACTGTCCCTTACATGACACGTTTGCTGTTCAGCAGATCAGTACAAACTGGGTGACACTTGTGTATCTGCTGGAGCTGAGAATGCCACTTCTCCTCCTGGTTTGGTATCAGACCTCCCCACTGGGAAAAACTAGACTGTATTCAAATGTCATCTCAATGAGCATCCAGTGTGCAGGATCTGGCAAGTGAGTGATAGGTAGGCAATACTGGAAAGCAAAGATCAGCAAGAGCTGGGGAGTGCCTGCAGTAACTCACCGTGCACAGACAGTGCACAGCCACCTTCACTGCTTCAGGTCAGCTGAAAGACAAGGGAGAAAGTTCCACTCAGGAACTGGGAAAGGCCTGTACTTGATTATACCCAGGTAGGCTAGAGCGTATTAGTAATAGCTAAGTATTTGATTTTAATTTAGGAGCAAGTCAGAATGTGCTTAATTAGAATTACAGAACATACTAGTGTCCTGTAAAAAATGAGCCCAAGAAAGGGGGAGGAAAAAGCATCCAGAAGGCCCAAGAAAATAACATGTGGTCATTGATGAGAAGGCATGCTGTATCCTAAGATTATAAGGGCTCCACCAACTGGGTCCAGTTTTTCAAGTCAGATGGGAAATAGGGATTTCAGTGCATAATAAAGGCAAACTGTTTTCCATTGTTTATGGCAGTCTCTGATTTCAACTCAGACATTTATTTTGTGGTCATTTGGCTGCTGCTTGATCAGGTACCTCCATTACAAAAATGCATTAATATGTCAAATGCACTAATGCATACTTCAGCAGTTGGCAGATACCATAAAAAGGAAGTAACTTTGTAGCAAAGTCCAATATTATTGAGTGTGCAGGTTTAAAATTAGATGCTTAATTGCATATTCAAACCCTTAAATAAATGCCATAATTCTTCTGCAGTGTTGAGAACTTCAAAAGTATCAGATAATTTAGTCACATTAAAAAAAAAGGCTTTGTTGTTAGTACATGAGACACATCTTGTCTGGTGTCACTGGTACAAGTCAGCAGGTACAAAAGCAGGTGTGAGGTTGAATCTGTGTATCCAGTTTTACTTTTTGGAGTAGCTTAAAAATTGCAGAAGAAAATGTGTGCTTGCAACCTACATTTAAAAGACTGTGATGTAACAACTCTCCTCCAGTGATGCCAGGGTCTGGAATTTGCCAGCATTTCTCCTGAGTGGTTAACTCAGAAACAGTTAAAAATATGTATACATCCTTTTCACAATAAAAGAAGCCTCATTGTAGCAGAACTGACAAGAAGAAAACCTGAGGCTCATCTGTAAAAAAAGGCTCCTTAAAAAAAAAAAAAAAGAAAAAAGACATATTTGCCTGAAGCTTTTCCTATTCTTTATCCAAGAGATGCTTCCTGCAGCCATAAGCACTGCAGGATTTATAGGGAGTTACTGCTGGCACAGATGACAACGATGGCAGATGGATACTAGAAGAGTTGTGCATTTGCAGCATGAATTTCCTCCTGTATGCAAAGCCACGTAAACATGGACAGGATCCAGCAAGTAGAAAGCAAGATATCTTGCCTCTTCTTCCTAAGAAAGGAGATTTATGACTAGAAGACAGAGACACCATTCTAAATTATTGCACATCATTATTTCATTACTAAATCAGAAGTTAGGAGCTACCTCAGCAGCAGCACAAGCAGCCTATGAATGTCTCAATCCCCATCCTTTTCTCCCTTGGCTACCTATCAGGGTGGTGGTGCTGGTGTGGTTTCTAAGGAGAGGAAGAAAAGAGGGAGAAAGAGAGCATTCTCCCTCTACTGTTCCTGTAACACATGTCCAGGACAGTCAGTCATAAGAACAGGCAGATTTAATTGTATTATTTCCACCTTTTTTTATTTTACAGATTTATTGATTTATTTGCAGATTATTTACAAATACAAATATGGATAAATGGAGTTAATGTTTGCACTGCCCTTAAAAAAAGTCTTTAAATCAGAATTTTTGTGTTCTCATACACCATCCATGAAGTGACATACAACAATTCCGCCTTCTGCCACTAGAGCGAGCAAAATCATCGCTTTTTTCTTTAGAAAAGGGGCACTTTGCCCAGCGGTAACATCAGGGCAGTTTCCATACAATGCAGCCCCTGCAAATCGAAAGGGAACGCTCAAAATAAGCAATATGTATTAAAATCTTTAATTTTTTTATTAATCGATAATCTTTATATATCTTTAATTACAAGGGTAATTCTAAGAGCCTCTGCCCAAAGCAACTTAAACCAGTTCACTTCCAAACTGGGTACAACAGCAAAAATGAATGTAGGCTTATCCATGAACTAGTCAAAATAAGAATACTTGATGTGTTCAACATTAAAAAAAAAAAAATTGTCTAAGAAAAAAATAAGGCAAAATGCTACAATTACTGGATAAATCAAATCAATCCAGACTGAAATAGAATATGTAAAAATCTTGTTTCTGCTGCAGTCAGAGAAAAGGTGATAAACGTGTTTTTAAAACTGAAAGATTCAAACTTAAACTATTTCTATTAATAAAGATGCAAAGATGAGGAAATTAAAAAACAGTTTCCAGCGATGTTTTTTAGAGATATAAGAACCTTGTTTAAGTGTCTTTGAAATTTCAAGGACCCATGTTAATGTGCTCTGCAGTAATCTAATCAATTCATTGCCTTATCCTACTGCTTCTCTTTCCCAGTCTCAAACATTTTTTGACATAAAACATTACAATGAGCTGACATCAGCCACTCACTACCATCCCTTCCTCATTACCAACCTCACTGCACACCACTTTTCCTCCACAAGCACTCTGGCATCAGCAGTTGGAAGCATTTGTCTTGCCAAGAGCTCCACAGTGGAAGAAAGCTTTGTGATTCACCTGGAATGTCTTCTAGTGAGACAGATGCACAGAAGAGAACTTGGGCTCTCGTACCTGCAGGAAAAAAATTCTTTGCATGCTTTTGCAGGTTGTACACCAAATAAGGGAAAAGGCTGCACTTTTGGTGGGATTTTCCAGGGCTTTGCCTTGCTGGAAAAAAATTTAAAAGTCCACTGTGCTTGCAGAAGCATGCCAGAGGTCATAATGGACATAGCAATTTTATAATTTATACAGTACAATACTTAGCATCAAACTTAAGTAGCAGCTACAGGTCTCAAGTCACTCCTAGCTTTGAAAACATTTCTGCCCAATAAAGCTGCAAAATTCAGTCTCTTCTACTTTCCCATATTTCTGAAGATTTTCTGAATACCTGTTTAATTACTTTCAAGCAATCAGTTTCAGTGTTGAATCTTCCCACAAGTCTTCAAAATATCTGTCATGCTGTTGGCTCTGTGGCAGCACCAGCACATGCTCTTCCCTTCAAGTTAAATGGGCTTGAAATATTGGCAATACCGACCATCACTTCCGAGAACCACTGCAGAGTTGTTGTTTAGGATACACTTCCTAAGAAAGGAAACTGCTGGAAGCAGCGCATGCCAAAATATGCTCCAGAAGTATGTCTCCATTAAAGATTGAACTCCCTTACCCAAGAGTTTAGTCCAAATCCTATGATATGTCAGAAAATCTCTTGACCCAAGATTGAAATGGGTCAAAGCCTTCTGGCAGACATTTCATTCAATAGGGAACACACCTATTCCGGAATGAGACTTCAGACAAAGCCCTTCAAGGGCCGACAGACCTCTGCTGCCTTTCCCACAGCTCTACAAAGCAGGGAAGTCCTCCCACACCTACCCCAATCCTCAGGAAAGAGTCCAGGAGCACCTTTGCCTAAAAAACGGGGGACTAGACCTCCTTAAGTGTGAGGCAGTGAAGAAGTGCCAGTCCTGGTGTTCCGATCATGACGCTCATTATCCAGAGCAGCCATGCAGTGAGGATGCACTGAACCAGCCATGGCATGTGTAAATAAGGGTATCGGCCTGCACTTCCAAAAGGAGTCACACTGGGAGGCCGAGCCAGCACGCAGCAGTGCCCAAGAAACGATAATGTCTCATTGGGAAGAGTGGAGCGAAGGAGGCAGTTAGCAGCTGACAACTGGGAAACTTATTTTCCTGACCAGAATGGGCACTGTGATACTGCAGCACTGCCCAGGCATAAAGACAAGAGCACCTGGGCAAAATGCAGCAGCACACCCAATTTCATGTCACCTTGGTAAGTCTACCACCTATTAAAAAGGAGTGAATCACAAAGGTACTCCTTCTCTACTGCAGTTCATGCATGAGGAGTCTTCTGTGATACAGTTCTCTGGCTCATTGCATCTGGCATCCATGAAAAATAACTCAGGAGTGGGAGTCAGTAAGGAAATCGTGCTGTCCATCCCAGTAGCATATTACAGCGCTCCAAGGTTGCTTCACCTGAGAAATATGCATGGAATGTGTGAGACCAGAGCTAACACCAGTAACACAGACCTAAAGGAGGTAGCTTAAATTAAAAAAGCAGGAGATGTTTTCTGAAAAACACAACATACCATATCAAAATTGTGAAATCACTACAACAGATTACTTACAGTTTCTCAGGAAGTTCTATTAATAACTAGAGGCAGAGTAGTGGATATTCAGAAGGTAAACAAAAAATAAGACTTTGTTCAGGTTGTAAATTTTGTTCATGTCATCAAAAATGTTACAATGGAAGATTAGACACTCTAAGGAAAAAAATAAAAGTAATAAAAGCCTCTACCAAACAGAACATATCACAGTGCTTTATAAGTCAATGGTGTACCCACACATTGAGTATGTTCTGCTCATTCCTCCCTCCCATTTACAAAATTTTTCAGTTGGATTATTTAGGGCACAGAGAATAGCTCCTACAAGAAAAGAAAGTTAAAGCTGGAAAAAAGACAGGTCCAATTTTCTGTTGGGGACTAAAGGAGGATATGACAGAAGTCTGCAGGATGGCAGGTGGCATAAAGAGGGGAACAAGGAGTAGATTAGATTAGTAGATTGTGTTCCAACACAACAAGCATCCAGTTAAATTATCACATGAAAAGATGAAAAACAAACAGAATGAAATGGTCTTTAAAAAAACAAAACAAAATCAAAAGGAAGAAGAAAACACACAGTACATAACCAAATCACAGAATGTCACAGGAAACATCATGCACACTCCGGGTCAACCCTGTCTGTATATATTATATGCATACATGATAGTCAGGATGCAATCTTCAGCACTCAAAATTCCTAAATGTGAAGTTTGCTAGAAGTTAGAAAACCATAATAGAGGAGAAAAGCATGCAGTACATGCTCCTTCTTGCACTCCTCCCTAAGTTTTTGGTATCAGTGACTATTAGAGAGGGAGTACTGGGCTAACCAGACCAGATCCTTTACAGCCACCATTACTAACTTCTGGTTTTAACTTGCCTTACTTTCCTGCAGAAAACTCTGGCAACCAAGGACTGGGAGATGCAAAAGTGTTAAAAGAATAGGATGAGATTGATTACATGCCACATCAATATATCAGTTGTTTCTAAAGTAGTATGACAAGAAATAAGCAACTGTGAAGAATCTGGCTTGAATTGTATCATCATGAAATTTATCTTCTCAGTAGAATGGAGGTTGATCATTAACAGGTCATTAAAATGTGTACAAAGCATAAAGTTTGGTCCTTGTCCCAGGGCACTTTCCACATTAAATGCTTTGAAGTTTGAGGGCTGCATTCAGGAGCACAGTACTGCTTACCCATACCTACACACTCTAACTCAATCTTGTGTTTTGCCTGGGGAATCTGCACACACAGAGTCATTTATATAGGTTACTGTACACTATGCATATATTAACTTATGCACCCTTGCTATCACAGTGCTACCCATCATTTTATCTGCAAAGAGGCAGCAGAAAACAGCCTTGTCCGTGCCCATAATATTCTATAATCTGTAAGAAGTACCTTGATGCAGAACACAGGGCAATGGCAGTCAGGAGAAAGACCTGACTCAAGCTCAGAGCTGCTGCAGCTGACTGGGAACACGCTGGTTACTGCTATCTGCAGCTCCATCAGGGCCACAGTGTAATGTAAAAATAAAGAGCGGTGGTACAAGACACTACTGAAGACAAACAGCCTGTCCTGAGCAGGACTTACTCACCTCTCCGGAAGGGCACCCGGTGACACATTGCAAGGCAGTGACCTCCACAGTGCTTAATCTCTAAAGGTCGACGACAGGATCTGAACACTGAGCAGAGGAGACTGCATGGCCTCTTACCTAACAATCATGAGGGATGCGACTCAAAGGAATGCTGCTGCCACTCCCTTTTCCTTCCACTTCAGCAAGGCCGGGCTGCAGCAGGGATTTCTCCCAGCGCCTAGAATTTCCTAGAGAGAAACACCTTGATATTGTGCAGCAATGCTTGTTGATTCCAAATTCACTGCCTCCTCCCAGCCCTGTCAGGAAACTGTGAAGTGGTACTGCTACAGCAAACACTGCAGTATCATGGAGCTGGGAATTACACACTGGAATTCCTGCTACACTTTGCCCTTCAGCAGCAGAGAAAGGAGAATGTAAAGTAATAGCATATTAGAATCAAACACAAAATAATCTGCCTTTTCATTTACTTTCTGAGCAAATTTTCACTTAACAATGCCTTCAAGTATCAATTTTAAAGCAAACAATCACAAAGCAAAATAGTCACACAGAGACACAGATGGCACAGGATACATATTTCTTTGTTTCCTAGTGGCTGCTTTTGTGCAGCCTCTAGAGGTGATGGCTTTTTTGAGGAAAAACTTGAAGATCCACTGCAAACACCTTTGGATTTAGAACTAGCAAATAAATTCCATATTCCAATAGCTTTTTCTTTTCCAAAGCCTACTTATAAATCAAGATTGGTGAAACTACAAGGTTGAATGATTTTTTTATTTAACATTCAGATATTAACATATTTTGGTGTTCTGAGTAGAAGTTGGAACTGATTTCTTTGAGAATTAACACTCAGGTTAGTCCTCTAAACAGTCCTGTCCCCATAAAGGCAGTAGAGAAGTAAAAATAAATCCTTTGCGACCCACATGAGATGCAGGGGCAATTTATTGAGTTGATTTGTGAGGAGACCTATCATCGCATTGATAAAATACCATCTGATTTAATTGATTTAAATTTTAGATCTTCATACCATAAGATTATGTGCAGATTTGAGAGCTCACATCAGTCAGGAACATCAGCTACTTGGTGGAAGGACTTAAAAGAACTTGCAGTGCTTCTTTGAGGCAGTTTAAAGGGGGGGGGCAGGAGAAGGGAAAACGACACTGGGAGGTTTTTGCATTCTTTTTTTGAGACTTGAAGCTGAGATCTGGACAAAGGAGGAAGCTTCCTCACATTCACCAAGAATGTCAGCTGATGATGAATTTCATATCTCTTCTCAAGACAGGGCTTCCAGAGTGCAGCTGCAGTTTAACTCTGGGATAAGGTCTGCCCCCTTATAGCTCAGGAGCCTGGGTGGGACAGACAAGCAGCTTAACACTCCTGCGTTCACTGAACACAATGTTTGTTTCTTGCTTTTGGGAAGTGCATTGTGAGGAAATGATTGTCCTTGTACAGAAAAACTAGCAAAATTATGCAGTAATTTCTAACTGTCTGCAATCTCATTTTCTTTTATTTTCTAAACTGGAAAAGAGCAGAAGTAGATTTTGAGTTCAAAAGACACAAGGCCATTTGTGTCTGTCTGAATGTGTCTTCCCCAATGTGGCTATTTACTATTTTTTTTTATTGCAACTACTACTGTTTCTTAATGGAGCATGATGGCAGGAAGGATTTGTCCTTTTGTTCTAATAAAATCATATGTGTGAAGAGTCTTCCTCAACCTTGATATTGCCTTTTCTATCTACATACAAACTTTTCCTTTGAAAGAAGTTTTATAGCATTCTATCTTCCTTCCTCCCATCTTCCCTGAAGGGATACAATTCCCAAGGGCAGAAAAATACCAGCTTTTCAATAAATAACAACGATTTGTCTAAGTTACTTTTAACCTTTGGTGCATGTGTGCATATGAAATACACACACCTGCAGAAAAAAAGTCATTTTGCCATTGTTTGTACATTAATAAGGTGAACTGTTTTAAAAAGAGAATTCCGAACAATGGTTACTTATGAATTGTGACTGATTATTTATGTAGCTCACTTTGTTTAAATGGTGTCTATGTTCTTCAAGAGAACAATGCTGTATACAGCTGCTTTATTAATAATGTCACTGGCTCTTTGTTGCTATTTTTACATCTCCATCTTCCTGTTAGGCCATGTAAATAGAGATGCCTATAATTAGCGGGCACTTAACATTGTTTCACAAGTCTTAGCTGCTACATTAAAATAGAAAGCTTATTACTTCTTTGGGAATAACTTTTATTTTGCCCTATAGTTAAGATGCACAGTCATAAAGCCAGATATGATGCAATGGAAAATTCAAAGGGAGTATCTGCTATGAAAATCTATTGCTGCATTCTGCATCCATTTAAACAGGAAGAAACCCTTAACTGCTCATTCAAAAAAACCCAAACTTTAGAATGAAAGTATATTTTAATTTCCACAGCTGAAAACCATAAAAATTGACTTCGTAGAATACAGAATTTTTTCTTGCTGTGAGACAGAATCTTCTAGTCATCAAAGGTTGAAACAGTTCCTCTTTCCTAACAAACAGAAGAGGAAATAAGATGATAAAGAGATGAGAAAATAAGTCTGCCTTCAGATTCATTGTTGTCCATCTATTTAGAAGCTTATTGTACCTCTTGACTACTTCTATATTGAATCCCAGGTATAATAATCCAACCCTAGGACTATTATTCACATTTATAGGGAAAGATGAAGGATTTTACAAAGACAGATCCACATGATGTAGAAGTACCTCGATGAAAAATCTTTTTCCTTCTCTGGCAAAATTGCTTTCTTTCCTGAATACACTTTGCATTAACAACACAGAAGAACTGCATGCCTATAAATATTTAACACTTGCATATGTTGTTCTGGAGGCATTTGTGTTCAGAGACTTTGCTGTCAGAAAGGACCATTTTGGCCATGTTGCCAATGGTATAAAGATTTCAACCTGCTACATGCTTTTTGGAAAGAGATGACACCTTGGCAGAGACATTGCAATAATAAAATTCATCTTGTCTCTAAATAAGCTGCCATAATGTCTACTGCTCTCATTGCTGAAAAACCCCAGCCCTACTTCTAATACGAATTTTTCTGAAGTTAGCTTCCAGTTATGTCCTTTTCTAAAATTTCCATCTGTCATCAATATATCAAAGATTACTTTGAACTAAGAGCCATATTCAAAATTGTTGACAAGACACAACTGAACAAGAGGGAACCACAAGTACTAACATTGCTTCTGGTGACAAGATAAATTAGGTTTTTTTTATTCTGTTATATCTTTATTCTTTTTATGATAGCAGTAGAAAGAGTTTTCTTTGACGGAATCAAGAAGTCCAGAATTAAGTTTTCAATAGAGGCTGTTTAAGACTTGTTACCACTGTTCCACACCTAATGCTTAGGGTTCTAAAGCAACTTTAGGATGAAGAATTATATGCAAGTGAAAATATTAATGCCAAATAAAAAAAAAAGTTGTCCAAGCAAGTAAAACAACTGTACAGATGAGTCACGCTTTTAGTGAACTCCTTCCTCTCGAGCTCCATAACTTTATTTTTGAGGTTCTAAAGAAAACAGTCCATAAGCCTGAAGGACTTCCCACAGCCTGTATGCTCTCCATAATAAATACTCAAGTGGTGCATGCAGCATAAAAGAACAAAGAAAAAAGGGCTGTGGGATACCTGACACTCGAAATTCAAACTACCAAAGTCATAAATTAAGTATATATGCCTGTGCGTGAGGCAGGGTGTAATGTTCTCCAACTGCTTCAATGGGCCTTGTGTAAACAAAGAACAGAACTGGCGACAAATGTCGGCTTTCTAGTGCAAGAAAAAACGTCTCCAATCAAGGGAAAAAAAACCCTCAACCCATTGGCTTATCCAGACTGAAATAAGTGAGCAGAAATGATTTAATGTCCCTCAGATGTTTGCTCTGCTTTTGTGCCAGAGGTTGCTGCCCTGCAAGGCTGACTGCAGACAAAGCTGCTCCTCAATTACTGCACTCTAATGCTCAGCGTATTTGAGGTAAACAAATCACTGGTTTGTGGTATCACCATAGGCTACAATGTGAACTGCAGTGAACAGCAAGGCTTGGAGACCTTGTCAGCTGTCTGCATTTCAGAGATATCAGCCTGAAACCAGAACTTCTGTATTTGCCTCCTGTAATGCATAAACACAGTGCTGCTCTCACTGCATGCACTCATGCTTCACTGTCCCCACAATACAGCTAATATATTTTTGGTTTTCAAGCGTTTTTGATTCCATTTCTCCTCTAAATCTGATTTTCCAATACAGTTCACAGATGCCAGAATGACCACAAACTACAGGGATTACTATGGATTAGTGAATCTCACATACCTGAAACTACTCAGAGCAATTACACCTCTTAGTGGAAAGATATTTCCCATACGTTCTCCTTCTAGCTCCTCTGTCAGCATAGCAGTTTCCTCTGGGAGACAAGCTTGTTGTTAGACTGAAAGCTGGTACAACCTCAAAAAACATCTAACAAACTGTACCCACAGTCCTAGCCCAGGCTAGAATTTTGTCTAAGCTTTGGGGAAATCTCCTCAGCACGAGATCAAACTATTGGACTGACTGAGATGGCACGGCTTGCTCTCCTCCCCATCCAGCCAGATGGATTTTGCCATCCAGCCTCTGCCCATCCCCTGCGCTACAGAAGCGGAGTGAGCAGACCAGCTCTGCCTCAGGGCACAGCCTCATGCACAGGCACAGCCTAAGCTGTGAGAAGGGAGGTCAGGTCTGCTACAGCATCGACCACTGGCTGATGAGAAAGGCAGATAAATGGAGGGCAGTCACCTTGTCAGACTCCACCACGGAATTATGAGTCAACGGCTCCTGCAGCGCTCAGGTCACAGCTCCTCACGGCTTGAGGTGAGGGGAGCTGTGTCTGGGTCAGCTGCTGGGGCGCTGCACCCAGCTGGCTGCACCAATACCCAGAAATGCAGCAAATGGCTCTGTTGAAGGCTGTCTGCGTCTGAGCTGAGATTTACGAGCAGCACACACGCCAAGGTTATGAGGAGAGCTCTAGGTAAACTAGCAACAGCCAAGTTGCTGAGGGGTTGCAGGCTGAGTGAGGGTGTGCTCTGCACTTGCTTTGGGGGAAAAACATACTAAATATCTTTCACTGAACAAAAGTTTTTTGAATAAAAAGCCTCCGAATCACTATGCAAATTTACAGCTTTCCCTTCCCACCCAAATGGTTCTTCTGAAAAACCCAAGCCTTTTCCTGTAATGCTGTTTATATTATACCATCCCAATATACACAACCAACTAAATTATATTTACTTAACTAACTTCCACACCTTTTCCCCTTTCTATTTCCTCAGATTTGGATCACAGCTTTCTTCTGCTCAATATTTTCTTTCCTAGAATGACAATAGTGCAGATACAATAAAGAGGTGTTACCAGCCTTTTGTTCAAGCGCTCTTTGTGGAGTATTTCAGCTATTAACTGCCCCCTCAGAAGTTCCTGTTTTCCCACTGAGGGGGGAAGGGAAAGCCTGTATAATGACATGGCAGCTTTTTGTTCAAATGGTCTGTGTGCAGTCAGAGACACCCAGCACATTTTCCCTGCAAAGCCCGATATTACTAGTTTCAAATCAAAAAGGGAAAACTCTTTAAATAACTTAGAACATATATATATATATATAATGACTTAAAAAGTAGGCATTTGCAGATACCCTTTTCTTCAAGCTATAAATTATTGCTATATCAAAATGCCCACATCCACACACACTGACAACCCAGCCCACTATGATGCACAAACACAAGGCACAAACACAGAGGCATGTAAAGTAATCTGCTACTGCCAACAATATTATAGGTCTTAGCACATAAAACCAAGAAGCCAAAAAGGAATTAAGGTACTGAAAGACATCACAAGCTGGGAGCTTTGCTAGTTCACACAAATGGAAAAGGAAGAACACAGCATGCATAGCAATTTGTCTTTGATACAGGAAAAGGCATATATCGTTTGATAATCCAGTGATAAGGCAGGACAGCTATGGAACAAACCCATTTGTTGTACTGAATAAACACACTTTGATTGATACTTGTGATGTTGAGCCGTTTTGACACATAGGATTTAATAGAATCACGATGTTTTGGCGATGTGGATGTAATAAAACGACCAGTGCTTCATCACAAAATAAGGTATCTCCTGGTACTGTGGGATACATGAGTACAGGAAGCTTTAAAGAAATACATAAATTAGACAACTGGGTTATAAAAGAGCATGTCCAAGCAATGGATCTGAACAGCTTCCCCCTTCATCATCTATCAGCTACACTGTTCAAGACAGAGAAACTGTGTGCATGAAACAGGTAGCATGACAGTGCTTTTAGGAATTATTGGGGTAATCTTGGTACCAAGTGGGTTAAGTGTACCTTTTATTTTCCAAAAGTCAATTTTAGCACAACAGGTCTGCACAAAACTGGTAAATATTGTTAATTAGGCTTCTCCTAATCCAAATCTAATTAGACAGCAAGTGCTCCACGCAGGGGTATTGGAGAGGAAATGTCTCAAGCGAGGTGATCTCTTTTATCAGACTAATCCATGGCACTGGCAGAAGAAACCAGTGGGGAAGGTTTCTGGGCATACCCTTTTCTTCAGCACTGAACGGAAGCAACAACAGAGCCGCCCTTTACCAAATGCTAACAAGTGGATAGGAAACGACTATCGGAAAGGAGCTGCTGGCCTTTAAGAGTCTGACAAACAATGCCAGCGCTGATTAGAGCCTACAGACTGCACGGTAGGTTGGCTTTCATGTTCTTTTCATTGCATGTGCAGATATGTCGGGATGACTGAAGTCAATGGGAAATTCACAACAGGTTTTAATAGCATCAAGAACTGATTCATTACAACCTTCTCTTCATAACAATATTGTTTGTGTACATTAGATCTTAATCTGATTTTGTTCCCATCAACTCATCCGGACTCTATTCATACCAGTTCTCAGGGTCATCTTCTTGCTTGTATACATTGTCTGTGTAGTCTGAAATCTACAGAAACAGCAACGAACACAAGTCAAAATTAAGTGTTCTTTTTAAATTCACTTCTCCACCATCTTTTTTTCACTCAGATCTACACTGAAGAGGCATTTAGAAATGAAGCTCAGTTTGTAGACTGAAAACTACTTCAGGCATGGTTTAGGGTGGGTTGGGGTTTTTGGGAGGTTTTTTGGGGGGAGGGGGATTTTTTGTTTGGTTTCAGTTTTTTCTTTTTTTTTCACCCCAGATTAGCATTCCACTGTACAGCTTAATAAGAGAGTGAAAATTAGATGTAACCAAGCTTAGAGAATTCCTTCTCATGTATCACTGTGTACTCAGTTTAATTTTAACTTGAGCTGGTAAAACACTTTACAAGAGACCCCATTTCACCTTTAACACATTATCTTGACTTGCTTACTTCAGGCAAACATTTGCTAGATAGTTGTCTGTTACTGCAAAAAGAGAATGTCAAGTTCTTTGTACAAGTGTCTGGTCACGTTTCATGATTGCCAAAGTCTAGGGAGAAATCCCCAGTTTGAAAAAAACTGCTTGGAAACCTCATTCTCCTGGCTAAGATTCCTACCATTTTTGCTGAGAAGTTAAACAGAGAAAATCCTTTCAACACGCCAAATGGAACAATGAAATTGTACCTAGTAACATATAAGCTGTTTATCATTGTTCGCCTCATGGCAAGTTTCAGCGTTCAATTACAGTTCCACAGGCCTGTGTCATATGTTTGAGACTAGTTTTATACATCTTCACACAGATGTTCATATTTCAAACAGAAAACACACCGCAAGAGAAGCCATCTCTTGAGCAGGCCATTGCTTTCCTCTTGCACCACGCCTTTTAAAGTTAAGTCCCAGCAATATAAGAATGTACTCAAAAGAGTAAAATAAGAACTGTGGTTTTCCAAAACTAAATATAGTAGTTTCCCAATGACAACTGTCTTGCAGTCAAGTATGAATTTTATTTGACATCTGAGCTCATTCACATGAGGAGAAACCAAAAGGACACTAATTAATGTATTGATTTGTACTGTGCTATATCTTAGTAACAGCACAGGGAAGGGGAAATATTTTCACTTTGGAGGTCAACTGGCAATCCACAATAACTGTTTTGACTGTATTGCACAGTCCAATGAACATGACTTATGCACACAGAGAGGCTTTGAAGCATCAATCAGAAACTCCAACAGAGATCTTGCTTTTCTGTGCACCCTGAATCTCTTATACTGAAGAGCTTTTCAGCCTCTTTCTAAAACTTTTTTATTGATGTCACCATGAGATTGTGGTAGGTCTCAAAAAATCCAGCTCTGTCCAGCCTGCTTTATGCCTTTTGTTTTAAAAAAGTTGCATTCTTCCAGAATGCAAGAACCAAACAAGTCACAATATTCACCAACAACATCCTAAATCACTGTATCAGTATCAGTATTTCTAATACTGTTCTAAAATACTATGGTATTTTTCAGTTTTTTCCACCTACACCTTTATGAAACCATTAAAGATGGGCATCTCATACTGAGCAGAGCCTGTGCTTTCAGTTGCCTGACACCACGTCTCTTAAAATAACATTTTGGTGAATTCTTAGTGTAGGAGCTGCATTTTCTGTGTTGATTTTCTCTGTCAAGTCTGAAGAAGAGCAGATGAAAATCATGCGAAGCAGGCCTTCAGTAGTTGCCCTGAACTGCTGGACTAGAAGGCTTGAAGAAATGAGGCAGAGAGACAACAAAAAACAAACCCACCACAGAGAGAGCTGGGAAATTAGGAGCTGGGACAGAGGCAGAAGAGTGGACAAGAGAGAGACAGACACAAACGTGCTGAAATACTTGCAGCTATGTATGCAACACTGGCAGAAATGAGTTCTTAATTATATCCTTCGTTAAGTGTACATTATCGTATAGTCTATAATTACCTGACCACATATTTTCCCCTTCTCCACACCATCACCTGCGTGCCTCCTTCCGAACTAATGCCCTCCCCTGTGTTGCTTTCCGCCTGTTTACTTGTCTGCAGGCCTGCAGACCTGCAACTCAGAGCTTTGCATCTGCTTGGGCTCTTTAAAAACACTGTGTTATCTGAATTGTCCCACAAGTCGATCAATAAACTATTAAACACATCTCTTTGATGTGTATGGTTTCCCAATTTTAGACAGTGCAGTAAAATTAAGGTCAAAAGCCAATTCTTGCCAAATTTCTGGAATAGTCTTTTCCCACAGTGTTTAATATGGCACTGCATTTTGCATCTTTAGAACATGGCTCCTACTGACTTTCAGACACATTTGAGAATAACTGGTTTTTCTGCAACTCAGACCCGAAGTTGTGGATCCAAAAAAACAAGGAGTAGAGTGAACACAATGAAGTGTAGGGCTTACTTGCCTTGTCTAGCATCCCATAGGAACATTGTGGTGCAAGCAGAAGATAAAAATCAAATTTTCCAAGGAAGCAATTAGCCAGGAGACCATCATCTCTCTTTGAATAATCCCTTTCCTTACTCACAACATGACTTCCTCCAATGCTGTGTGCACAATATCCCGGTCACGCCCAGAAAAAGTCTTCTGTGCAATGACCATGACAGAAGTTTCTTAATAAAAATAACATGATCAGCCAGGTTTTGACTGGATTCCAGTATCTGCTCATAATTCAGTATTAAACCAACACTGCCAGGGTGAAAATAATTTTGATGCGTCTTAATTTCCAAGACCTTAATAACATAATAATGTTTTTTAGTTGTTTATTAAGTGCCTATACACATGCATGCTCTTTGAAACAGCACACAGGGTTACCGGCAGCAAGGTACATCACAATTTACAAATTAAACTACAACCAAATCAATTCAAATGCTGACTTTTTTTGGTGTTTTTTCCCCACTAAGGATCATGCCACCCTCCCCAGCATGTATCACAGTTGTGTCCTGAGCCTGTAAAGGACAGTAGTGCATTTGTTTATGCTTTCCAACCTACAGCAGTAGTAGCAGGCATCCACCAAGGACTCACCTTCTCCTCAGCCGATCCTTGTCAGTCTGCCCTACAGTGGCTGTCTCTGGTGGAACACTACAAAAGCTGATATTATCAGTTGAAATGTCATTTTGAAGACACATTTGTAAAGGTTTTCCTTTTGTTAGAGGCTTTTTTTTTTCCACCTGTTCCCCTGTCTCCCAATACTTAATTCCTGCCTCAAAAACTCTGTTTTTAAGTTTCATCTACAGTTCCTCATACTTCTCTCAAAACTCTACTGCCCCATTCAGCAACTACCTACTATAGGAGCAGAAGCCTTTGGAACAGCATTACCGTTGAATGTACAAAACATACTAAAATATATATTAAAGGGACTCTTTCATGTAATCACTATACACGTAAACAGAGGGGAAAAAAAAAGGGAAAAAAGGGGGGGAAAAAGAAAAAAAAAAAAGAGGACCTTGTTAGAAGCTGTATCACTTCCAGACCAAATAAACTAATCTATGCAAAAACAGTGTCACCTTGAATATATTTAAATCGAGGCCTGAACTTAGCAGTCACATTTAAAGCTGATGATACAAACCAGTCTTATTTTCAGGTACGAAGCAGAGGCTCTTGACAGATGTCCTTTCAAGCTGGGCACATTATGCTACCAGTTAAACACAAGAAGCGATTACCAGAGTATGATCAGAGGCTGCTTTTCCCACATGGGGTCCTACTTAGGATGTTTCCAATTTATTATTCTTTGTAACTAGATTATGATATATCCAGAAACTGACACCTTACTGATTATTACCATGCTTACTTAGTTTGTCTCAGTTCTACAAAATCTGATTTTAGCACATCTCAAATCAAACCAGAAACATTGTGGCTGCCCAGAACAAACTGTTCAAATGGCATGCCTCTAACAATACCAATTTATTGAAACTGGTTTTGTTTTGCTTTGAAGATTTTTCTCTAAGCAAACCTGTGGTTGTATTACTGTCATCTGCACACCCATACCTTGCAAAAAAGGGTCAGTGTAAACACTCAGTATCGTGCTCTTTTGGCAAAAATGCAGTCATACCCAGGACTGATCCAAGACTGTGCAGTGAAGTGGTCTGGCAAAGCCTGGATACATTATTAATGCATGTAAAACCAAGAGCTCAGCCTCTTTAAGTTCATTAACATAAACCTAACACCAAATTTTCTTTGGACCAGACCCAGCTGCCAGTGAAAGCAGTGACTTGATTCTTTCCTTACTCAGTCCCTCCCTCACTGGAGTTTTAAGAGCCTTATAACTAATCTGGTCCTTTCAGAGGCAGGTGGATTAGTGCCAGCAGCTTCCATGGGAAGCTCAGGCCACAGGAACAGAACTGACCTTGACAAAGGCCAGACGGATGCTAAAATCGATTTGTTATTTGACCCTAGGAAAAAATGGGCTAGGTCCTCTCTGCAAGGACACACTTTCTGCTGTTTTTCTGGAATTCAAAGGGAGAAAAATCACACAATACAATATATATTTTATTCAAAATAAAATGAAGCTAAAACCATATATATATATATATATATATATATATACATACTCTCACACACACACACAGACACACACAGACACACACACACATATATATATATATATATATATATATATATGCATGTTTTTATGTATGATGCTTAGAAACTAAATATGTGGCACTGTTATTCCCAGGAGAGAACAGGAAAGAACAGTAGGCTGAATGAGAAGGCAATCAACAAACAAGAAAAACATGTCATAATTCCCTCTACACTTCCCATTCTGAAGGGTTCAGAATGCCCAAGAGAATTTTTCTGTGGTTTTGAGAAGCCCGTTTTTAAGAAGAATCTTTGAGCCACCCCTGTTCTGCCTTGCTACACAGTTCGTTCAGAGCACAGAACAGAGCAGACACATCAGCAGGCTCCCCAGGTACACAGGAGTGCTCCCATCCAAAGGGAGTGAAAGACATCTGCTTTTCCTGTAGAAGCAGCATTTTGTTAACGGACTCAGGAACCTGGGGGCCATTGATGATTTTGCAAGAATTCTGTGTGAGCCATAGACAACTTTTTTCTGCCTCCTTTTCCCACTCAGATTCTTACTACACTGCCAACAAATACGCCTCTTCATCATACACTACATGGAAAAAAGGTTTTTTTCAGATAGGCATACACTACTTCAAGATTCTCCAGTCTGAAGTCTTAACATTGTGTAATAAATCATTCCAAACAGAAAGCAGGAATGCCAGTGCAGGAAGAGAAAAAAAGAATATAAGACAATGGGAGGGGACAAAAAATAAACCAACCAAACAACAAATGAAAAACCACAAAGAAAAGGGACACAGGCAAGTCCAGGATCTGAATTCATTTTAGGCCAAAATGCAGCATCATGTGTCTCCATCATTTTCAGGTATCTCCATCAGATATCTGGCAATACCACTGTCTTCACAAACAACTGAGTTTTCATAGTACAGTTACCCAGGGATGTGGGTCTCCTGGGGCACACTGGGAAAATGGCAATTTCCAGGGATGCAGTCACAGTCTCTTTGCAACTATATCATTGACCTTTGTCCCCAGACCATGATGGTTTTAGCCTCAGCATTTACCCTCATGACTCACACACAGCCACAGCTAAAGCTAAAGCACCTAGGAAGCTCTGCCTATTCCCTTAGGAATAATGGGAGGACTTCACATTTCATAGACACAGGCTGCTGAAGCCCAGAAAGATTATTTAAAATTAGATTAATGTACCTGCAAAAATTCTTATGTACAAAACAAACAAACAAACAAACACAACAACAAAAAACAAACAAACAAAAAAACCCCAAAAAACCAACTATAGTGTGTAGTTGCATTGTCTTAGAATTTTCCTTTCTCTCTCATGGAGANGACAAACCATACAGGCGGGGTGGGGGGGGTTGTGCAGGGAGAAAGATTTCTATTATATTCACTATTTACCCAAGAACAAAGTAGATGTTTAAGTATGACTTTAAAGCATTCTTCTCATGAAGAGATAATAAGATAATAACATTTCATACATGTTCTACCTTAACTCTGATGTATTGAGAATATTTTGCATTTTTGACCTTTGGTAAAATACCTTCATTCAGTTTAAGAGGCATTTCTACTCTCCTACCACATCAGCCCTAACACTGTTTCCATCATCACTTGGAGCACATTCCAAAGGTTCTGTTTTCTTGTGTCACCCAAACAGTTCTCTCTTCCCAAGGCAACACCCTGATCTTGTCCAGGAAACCAAAGACGTTAAAGGAATTTTAACTAACTATATTATCCTAAAGGAAGATGGAGACCATATAGATGTGTGTGTATTCACTATCATAAGGACAGCTAAGGGTTAGCGGTGGAACAACAGCACCTAAAAAAGGCAGAACTGAAACCTGACTTCAGCGACAGTTTTGTCTGATCATGAGCAAAGGAAAGAGCTGAGACTTTATATTGTATGTTTTCTTATTCACACATAGAGACATGAAGCTGCTGGATGAAGTGACTGACTAGTCACTACAGGATTTTTCTCCATTCAGTAATTCAAAGTGAATAATTTTAAGATTGTGCTTGTGTACATCTCTAGGCAAAGCACTTGTTCAACACGTCAGGAGGTAGCTCAGTGCTGTCAACTACTTTCAAGCAGACACACTATAACTGGAGTAAAAATCGCATTATAAAAGGAAAAAAAATCCCTACTGTTCCTGAAAGAAGAGAAAACCATGCTGCTACTCTGGTGAGGAAAGGGGCTTTATGGATATCCCTCCATGCTTCTGAGGGCTATTCCAAGAAATGGGAGGGCAGAAGGAGGACGGTGTCTATACACAAAACTTTGAGCTGCAGTCAAGAGAGGGCATAAGACTAAAAGAAAAAGCTAAATGCAAGGAGAGTTTTAAGTACAATTTTTGTCTTTTAGCTTTTTCACAGTAGATCACCCCCCTGTATTACTTCTGTTTTTCTTAACATTTATATGATTTTACTACTAACTTAAATCAAAATTTGAATATCTCTAGATGAGTTTGATGCATCTCTCAAGACCAAAAAAAAAGGCAAAAAGCCTTTCCAGGCTTTTAATGATTTTGTAAGAATCCTGTGTGAGCCATAGACAACTTTTTTCTGCATCCTTTTCCTGCTCATATATCCAGTTGTTCTGGTTTTAGTAACCTTGATATCTTAGATCTGACACAACTTTTAATACCTATTTAATATTTTTAGGCTCACCAGTCTACTAGAATAAACAAATTCAACAGTATTTCCTTTACGAATTAAACTTTCGAAGGTCTAACATTTGAAGAAGAATAATGAAATGGTGATCAAAATTATTTTTAGTGTCCAGAAACATAAATCTGAACCACAATTTTAAGTGGTGCTAATAAAGTAAATAACTTCCTACCAGGCTTCTATTTCAAGTATCTATCTCAATTCTGGGCATTTCAAATAATTATGCGCATAGAATAGCATAAAGAAATGTAACTGTAATTACAATTTACTAAAATTTAAACCATCACAAGATCTCATGTGCAGCAGCAGCATAACAACCTTCTAAACCTTTCCAAGCTAGATAAGTATTTGTTTTTGTCAAGGTCAAATAGCCATCACAAGCCTTAAAATTAGTAGTGCAAGTTTTACAAGAGACTGCATCTAGCAACACACTGGTGTGAAGCAACAATCTGAAGAGATCAATGTCATCCTGCTAGAAAGTTAATATTTTTATAACTACATCCATAGCAACCACAAAACTCTCCACTTCCCCAAAGTGATCCATAATGCTTGACTTGAGAAGCTGATTTAAAGCTCCAAGAAGGTATCACTAGCCATCATTTTTCTTGGCCATAAAAGTCCCAGGAAAATAAATGCAGCGTTTCTGGGCCATCATTTTACAGAAAAGAAACACTCAAAAGACATCTCTAGAAATTGTTATACTTGCTCTTTTTGAAACTGTAAATCCTCCTGGGGGACTGGTGGTGCTACACTGTAGCAATCAGTACTAATTATTTTATATGATGTATTTTTACTTCAGTGTCAACCCAGGTGATTGACATCTCATTTTCTCATTTAAAGACTTTCTGTAACACCACTCACATCCTCTATACTACTTTTCACCAATGGATCTCAGTGTGCCTTACAAAGATTAGTACACATATTCCATGAATGGATAAGATATTCTGAGAAGTTAGAGAGATGCAGATAAATTAATTTGCAATAGTCAATGGCCAACTAAGGCCAGTAAATCCAAGCTTCCAGAGTCAGAGCCCCTGCCCTGTCCAGCAAGCATCACTATTTCTGTATATAAGTATTTTGGATAGGCTTCCATGCACCAAAATTGTGTTTTATGCCAGTTTCCAAAAGACTCTCAGAAACCCAGTGGCATTTTCTATTTGGCTCTTTCCACTAAAATAAACTGACCTCAGTTCTTTCCAAGTGAGTGGCAGGAAACCTTCCACCTGCTCTGGTCATGGAGGCAGATGTCGAAGGCAATGGAAATCTGTCAACACCAGGTAATTTAGCCCACACTTCCAGCTGCATTTCTGTGTTCATTCATGCTAGGTGTGCGCAGCGCTAGACCAAAAGGCATTACAAGAATTATGTTGAACCAGGTTTGGGTACACGACTCTATTACTGCTGAATATGCACAGTCAGCCTCATCCCACGTTTACACAGGCTCTAAAGCAGCTACATAAAGGACAGATAATACCTGATCCATCATTAAACCTGTCCTTATAAAGCGAACTCATTTTGAACAAATTTGAAACAGCAGGCTGAGTTAACAGCAGACCAGTGCTTTACAGCACTACAAAGAATCTCTTAGTAGGAACTGTTAAGCTGAATTTACTGTACCATTAAACCACAGTCTCAGTGCAGATGTAGGCTGGTTACTAGCACACATGGAAATCCACACAACAGTTAATTCATCTTCACAGTATGTAAGTTAGAGAAGTGGGAGTAAAACCTGATCAAGATCCTTCATTTAAGGGGCTGGAATATTTAATTCATGTGGTAACTTTCTGCTTTTCCATTGTCTTTGGTCAAAGAATAACACAGATCTGCCCTTTCCCTACACAGAGAAGAGAGCTCCAGTTTCAGAGCCAGGAGACACAGACTGCACCCCTCTTGCTGCATGCACATCTCTGACTGACAGCAGCAATAATCAAATATTTATGTAGCCCCACAGTGCAAACTCTCAGAATATTTAGCACCATTGTCTAACACCCCTAGCTCAGCTTCAACATGGACATGGGATCTGGCAGATGAGTAGCTGCACTGATAGCAGATATTACTAAAAACTGTCCTCTTCCCTGTCCATATCACAGGTGTCCCAGAGCAGGGGCACCAGAAGCAAAGCGATGCTCCTACCACAGCAGCTGTGCTTCAGAGCTTAGACTGGAAAAGATCTACCAGGCTGCAAACTACCGAGACTGAATTACATGCACATATGAGCTGGTCTTATTTACAGGTTTGTAAATCCTTAGCAGAAGGATCATGCTGTAAGCTGGGGATCAGTACTGAGAGTCAGAAATATCCTGAAGGGTCAATTTGTGCAGGTGAGACATAATAATCAGAACAGGCTGATTCAGGGCACACAACTCCAATACTGTTCAATATGCACAGCAAATTTTGAAATAGAGATCTTGTGATCTCTAGTCATGCTCTGTTAAAGCACATTTTCTCTCAGAAAACATCCCAGACATATAGAACTGGGGGAAAATGTTTGACCAAAACTCAATACAAAAAATATATATACATACACACATACATATAAATTCACTATTTGATTTTAGTAACTGGGGTTGTTTCACTTAATTCCACATCAAGGTCTTCACCAACATGTTTTTCTTTAATTTCACAGAAGAACAGCTATTCTAGCTGCTTTAAAATAAGTGGAGTTAAGAACTAGAAGTATTTCTTTAAATGCACTATCCATCAACACTGTACTTCCGTAGGACCTGCTTTCAACTTCATATCAGAACTGTTCTCCCAAATACATCATCACAAACCAGTAAAAGTTAATCTGCATTAAAGACTCCTTTGAGTTGGCCAGGAACTGCTCATCTTTACATTTTATAATTATTCCAGGAATTAGGAATGGCTGAAAGGAAACAAAATCCCCCTAAAAGACATCATCGCTGTTTAGAAAGGTAAGCTGCATACCAACACCTGTCAACACAAACTAGAAAGCACACTTCCAACAAAGAGTAAGCAAGAACATGTCCATGCCCTGTGGCCATGTAGTTTAATGTGAGTGCAGCTGATCCAGTATTCACAGCCAGGATGAATATATGACATTCCAGCTGAGCTTGGGAAAAGCCTTTGGCACCTCTGTAACAATCTGCAGTGGGATCACTCTTCAGATAAAGTACAAGGTACATAATTGTTGTAATCACTAACTGAAAAAGAGTGGAAAAGAAAGCAACTGTTCTTTCAAAAACTTTATTCACAGATCTTCCACAGTTTTGACAGTGAAGCATCTCCTGCATTTAACAGCCAAGAGAAGCCTACAATCACCTATCTACTAAAGATCAACAGAATTCCCAAGAACACTGGCACACAAGGTACCAGGTGGCTGCAGGCTCTGACTTCTTAGCCTCAGCACTATTTGTCTGCCCAGCAATCTGGCATCTCAATGTGCATCCTCTCTCCGATGCCACTGCTCCTGCCAGAAGTCCTACACCACACATCAGCCTGGAGCTCTGCTTGGTTATTTTAACTTTGAAGTCAGCAAAACCAACAGCCATTCCACTGCTCTGGTGAAGCACAACGCTTTCAAGCCTTGAAAATTAATGTGGTCAGATAAATTAATCCTTCCAAGCAGCAAAACAACAAAAACTTCACACAGGAAACTCAAAAAGTTAGTTTGAGCAGCCAGCTCTTTAAGTTCCTTAATTATTAATCGTGTAGATGAGTGGAATTAAGCACATCATTTTTAAGAGGAGTTGCTGAGCATCTGTTGCTCAACACAGTGAGAGCACAGAGGCCTGCAGAGGGGTCCCGGTGTAGCGCTGCTCACCACCTACCACTAAGGCAAGTGACGGAACCGCGCACTGCCTGGCCCTTTGTACGTTCGTTTACGCCTCATGAACTACCTGCAAAAACCAAAATCACTACCAAACCCAAAAGGTGTCAGTTAATCTCCCGCTTTGCACAGGTGTATCTAAGCACTAAGGGCATAAGGAAATGGTTTTTATAGACCTAGGAAATAAAGGTAAGTTGCTTAATTAACTCTCACATCATGACTATCAGTGCACTATAAAGTGCAAAGCATACACAACCAATGCAGTTACAGAAAAGTCTCCAAAAACCAGTTCCCGGTCTGTTAAAACTCCTCATTCCGCTACGGGATGCGATGATACCGCTCATAGTGCGGGAGGCTGAACAGACCGCGTGTGCCCTACGCTGCTTTTCCAGCTGTCGATAGTTTTCAAGCGGAAGGTTTGTGCCCCTGCCGTAGAGCCGCCCTTGCTTCCGTGGGCTCGTCCTTTCCCGGTGGCACCTGCGTGCACGGACCCTCCGCAGCCGCCCCGGGTGATGGAACACCC
>VZTX01013257.1:38786-103774 GCA_013400915.1 Pardalotus punctatus
CCCCCCGCCGCTCCGCGCCCCCCGCCCCGGGTCACTCACGATCTCGGTCACCATGAGGAGCCCGGGCACGGTGCGCAGGAACTCCCTGTCGTAGGCGAGGGTGCTGGAGCTGGCCGACAGGTTGGCGGTGAAGGAGCTGCTGGTGGTGGTGACCGTGTGCGAGCGCGGGCGCGGCGGCTGCTCCTGAGGCGGCACGGACGGCTCCATGGCCGGCGCAGCGGGGCCGCCCGCCCCGGAGACCGCCCAGCCCTCCCGCCGCTGCCCCCGGGGGACCCGGCCCTGGTGGTGCGGGGCATCCCCAGCGCTAGGGAAGGAGAGTCAAAGCGGGTCCCCTCTGAAAACCACCTCCTGATCTCCCGCCTTGTTATGCACTCGGGATCCCGTCTGCGTCCAGAGCAGCCGAGGAGCCAAGCTGAACCACCCTTCTCCGTGCCACAGCGCCATGGGCGATCACGGTTGGGGGATCCAGGCCCATCTGCCTGCCGTCATCGTCCCTCCAAATTGTCAACCCTGGATGCACGGGCAGCAAAGGCTGGCGGGAGCTGTGCTGGTCCTGCAGGTGGTTGCCCCCGCTGGCTGCCATCGCTTGGGAGAGGAACCACCGCAAAGTGCTGCGGGCAGGGAACGAGAGTCTAGGAGATAACACAGCCCTCCCAGAGCTAGAAATGGGAATTTTACTGGGGTCTGCCAAATAACCAAGACACTGAACAAGGCAAAAGACTTTTAAAAGCCATGAAAGTCACTCAAAATGTAAAGTATGAAGACATTATTAACCCTATATTTTTAGTATGCCAGTCTGAAGAGTGATCTTTAAAAAAACAAACATTTCTGGATCATTTAAGAGCTTCTAAAGAGATCTTTCAATCCACAAAAACTATGGGGTTTCAACAATAAGCGAGCAGGTTATAGTTATTTTCGATGTTCAGGAAGTCTAATTAGCAAAGGACTTGCATGTCTCAGCTCTGTAAAAATGAAGTGTTTTCCACATGTCTTATGGCTATTGTGCTTGAATTGTTTACTGCTGCTCTCCTACTGGATAACAAAGGCTGGATTTTGCAGTATTACCTTTCAGCAAGGGATTGTAGCAGCTGGTGAGGGAGGACGAGGAGGATGGGAGAGTTTCTCACAGAAATAAAGGAAACGGGAATTACCCAGAGGAACTGTTCTTGGGCATTATTGTGCCTCTGCTTACAGTGTAAGTGTGTCGCAGTACAGGCTCCATGAGCTTCTTGGAATGTGTGTCTTGGCTCAGGCTCTGTGGAGCCTGGGCGTCCTCTTAGACACTGGTGACTTTTTTGTTTAAGATGGAAGAAAGAAATGTGCCAGAGTTTTGCAAACATGACCTGCAGGTCATCAGAACGTGATGCCATCCACTCAACATGATGACAGGATATACAGATAGCATCATTTTTTTTGTGAGGAAAAAAAAGACCATTAGTAAACCACACACTCAAACCACTTAACACAACTTCTTAATCTTGAAACAAGGAATTTTACATTTTTTGGCAAAACCATAATTTTTTTTGTGACCTTAACAGCATTCTGTATTTTCTGTATTCCTATTTTATCTCCTTCTCTTAAATAAGAGTTGTTATTTTAAATGAACAGAACACACCTGTGCACTGGTCTGTTTAGAAGCCTGCTTCAACGGGCTTGCAAGTATAAAAAGTGCTTTATCTGATTGTTCAGCACTGCCAAGGTTCCTTCCAATGCCAGAGCTGCTTTGCCATGCCCCTGTTGCTGTTTGTGAGAACCCATTGTAACAGCATTGATTTTCCCATCTGAGAGATTCCTGTCTTTTCAGTTTTCCACCTAGAAAATCAGTAAATAAAAGTGAGGAAATGTGGAGCTAAAATTCATGGTGCTAGCAAAATTAACACTAATTTCAAAGTTGTCTGAGCCATTCACATCACTTTCCCTTTGAGATCTGATTTATTTTACACTGGATATATATTCTTACCATGTTTCCAGGATGTTATTCAGTCATCTCAATTTTCATGCATAATTCTAAAACTCTCTATTTATTTTGCTCCCTGAACTCTTGGAAGTCAGTGTTGGTTTTCTTTCAACCATCAGAATCAGAGCAATAAATTTCATTGCTTTTGGTCTACACATCCGTCGTTTGAGCATTCCAGCTCCTGCAGGGGAGAAAAAAAAGTAAAACAAAAACACAGATAGGGAACCAATTGTTTTCTGCTTCAACCATATTAATATACCATAAGCTTTCAATGTGTGTTGTAGAGGTCTAGTATCATGATTAATTCAACAAGAACCAGAAGGCTTCACTTGTGGGCGACACTGGTTGCCACTCTGACTTCCCTAGTTAGCATATTTTTCTCCAGGAAACATATTCAAAGAATGAGTTTCACTAAAAAAATGGGTAAACACTCCAGAAGCTTTTCTGTATCTGATATTCCTGGAAGCAAGTTTCATTCTTTAACTTGACAACATAATACTTGACATTTTGAATGTTAATTATGAGGCTCTAATTTTTTTGTTTTGCATCCTTGCACTGAGGGCTAGAACTGGAAAGCCTTCAGGGATCAGCTGAGCCTAGCTAGATTTTTTTACATGTAGATAGCATCAGAAACAAAATAATTGAATGCTGCTGCTTGAACAATCAACCTTTTATTACAGAACTACCAAGAGAGAATAAAGTGGCCCATTTTCTGTATTTTAAATTAACCTTTCAAAGGAAGGATTGGCAAGTCTTTTAAACACCAGTCAAGACTGTAACATCTTGTTTGTCAAGTACTATAAGGAAGTAAACTGATTAGAAAAAAATATGCAATTTAGTGCAGCCTTTCAATGTAAATGTTTGAGTAAAAGCAAAATAGCAGATACAAGTGTCATCAGGTTTCTCAGTAAAGGGATTATTCCTGAATGTCTCAATATCTAATTAACAGATTCTTCCATTTAAGCTGGTTTTGTTCTCAAATCCTGAGGTATCAACATTTTTGACATTACTGATTGAGCTCTCTAGAACTACTTTCTTAGCAATAATCTGGCCAGCTGGAAGTGCTAATTAAAGTAGACTCACAGGCCCAAGGAGTGGAACTGACTGGAATTTCCTGAACTGTTTTTCTGATTTTGAAATACAGCTTCCCTTTCCCCCTTACCAAATCCAAGAATCTTCAAATGTCAAACTTATTCAGACTTTTTTTTTAGGTAGGCAAAACACACTAACATATAAAAGATTATTGAGATTTTCAGTGGTTATCAGCAGGTTTCAGTCCAAACAAAAAACTTACTATATCTAAACCACCTAGAAGTGATCTAAGAAAGCTAAAGGAACTTACTCTGAAGAGAGCAAGAAAGGAACTGTACTTTCTGTGAAACCTAGATCTCACACAAGGAACGGGGATTCATGTCGGGTGTCCAGGACAAATATTCTCACCCTTGACATCACACTGTGCTAATCTCAGGATATTTTTAGTCAGCATTAAATCATGGAATGTTTGGAATATTTCCTAAGAGCTTTTCAGAATTAGCAAAGTGTAGGCTGTGAGCTACAAGTGTATTAAAGTAAATAATTAATAACATATTTTACTCTTCGGCAGCTTACAACCATATGGAAAAGCTGATTTATAATAACCTGAACCAGAAACACTTGATTTGTGCTTTGGTATTGACATGTGCCATAGGCACATGATCAATCAAGGTAAATGTCTTTCTGTGGGAATCTGTATTTTACGAAGTAAAGATGGTTTTCATGACTGAGATACTTCAATCTTCTAATATTGCTGCAAGAAAGAGAGAATAGATGAGATGCCCATGTCTTAAAATGGCCATTATGTGGCAAATATATAGAGGATCTGTGTTTGTACATGGGATTACTGAACACAAGGCTTGTTTGGTTTTGCAGCTTGGGCACCCCAAAATTAATGAATATAAAATTAATACCAATTCAAACAACAGTCCAAGTAATGACAATGCATGGGATTTTATCATCAGATGCATGTTACTACCCTAATGCTGGAAAATGCAGGATTTAGCTGTTATGTTCTGTACTCCTTTTCTCACAAATATTTCTTCCTTTTCATGAAGCTTACTTGAATTATATGGACAAAGTCCTGACTGTAGACATACAATCACTTTACCTGCCAAAAAGCTGTCCTAGAACATATTCTGCCATACAGATAATTAACTCTATGTTGGGAACAGTAATATACTGACTTTTAGATTTTATTTTTCAGTTTTGAAACCCATGACACTTAGTACACTGTATGGTAATAGAGACTGTGCTAAGAAAAGAAATAACAAAGTACCTAAGCCATGTATTTTCTCTGCATTAGCCTTTCACCAGCTGTTTTATCTGTTCTGGGAATCTAAAGATCCCTCCCAGCCCTGAAACACAACTATGTCACAGATACTGTGCTGAGGAAAAATCGCCTACTTCTTCCAGAGCTGATTTGTACTTAGAACACACCGTCCCTGCATGCTGAAATGTATATGCTTAACTTCAGGGCAGAGAGCACATCTACTCAAATTAAAAAGAATTTGTAGTTAGAAGTGTGAAGTCTATGTACAAATCTTCTCAGAATGGGAGTTGTGGTTTTCATACTTTGGGGCCAGGGACCACAGCTCTGTACTGCACCTGCACAAGCATGTCTGTATTGTATTTCCCAGGCTGCTTCCCAGCTGCCCTCAGCCGTCTTGCTCTCCAGTGAGCCTGCAAGCACAGCTCCAAGCACAGCTGGTGGCTGTGCCTTCTCACACCTGCAAATCAGAGGCCATCAGAATATTCAAGAGTGTCTGGTGTCATGTTGTGTGAGGAAGGAGCTTATTCCACCCCTGAGCATGTCCAGGCAGGCTGTCCCTGAGGCACACTCATAAATACTTTCATTAGGGTCAGCAGTCCACCACAGACCTTTAAATATTATTATGGAACAAACACATGCTAGTGATTACATCCTTGAGAATATAAACATTTCCACTGAAGACATGTACGTTTTCTACTTGCTAAGGGTGGTGCTTGCCTAAGTGTTTATGTAAATCACAGCAGGTAATGTTTATACAGCACCCAAGCCCAGTGCAAAACAGCTGGAGGAAAATATCACCTTCAACAATTGTCAATGCCATATTTGTTTTGTTTTTAGATAATTAGTGAAAGGCTGTACAATTCTACCATGGTTTCATCACAGCACCATCCAAGTTTAAGGAGAGAGTTCACAGCCAACTCAGTTTGCTTACAGGCTTAAATAAAATAATAAACAGTCAGCTATGTTGCTGTGCTGTGGTTGGTACAACACCCTGACACAGGCCTCACACTTAAAACATGACTTATATTATCCTAAATTATGAGGAGGTGACTTGAGCTTGCTGTGTGTGTATATACACTGACAGAAGACATGGCTGGCAGGTAAAAACCAAACCAAATACTGTGTCTAGAAGCTGAAGCTAGACAAATTCAGACTGAAAATAAATTGGTTTTGTTGTTGGGGTTTTTTGAATTTTTTTTTTTTTCAAATTCAGCATGATTTGTTATTTGAAGGATTTGTTAAATATAACAGTAAACTCTCCATCATTTTAAATCTATAATTCAAAGCTATAGGTTTATTTAAAACATACTCTTTACCAGACTTACATCGACAAATTTTGTGGTCTTTATTGTACAGAACATGACAAGAGATGACCCAAAGGATTTGAGAAACCACAGAAATTAATTCCAATTATTCCCATAAAGTGACAGTCTTGTTAACACTCTAGTCACTCAGCTGAACAGTATACATGCAGTGCCAAAGCCTGACACATCTCTGAAGGGGCAGCAGAATAAAGGACCTTATGAATCTCACTGTGCCTGGACAATGAAAACTGGTAATGAAAGTGCTGTACCAGGAGAATCAATTTTAGGCAGATGGGCTGCAAGGTTTAAGGATGGAAAAATTCTTATCCAGAGAAAGTTAAAAAGCCAGTGGGCTGACTGCAGGTTATGCTGAGGAAGCTGACAGGGAGGAGGTGCCAGAGTGCACATGCTCTGTTGTAGGGGGCTGAAGTGCAGGAGAAGAGAACTGGGCACCTGGCAGGGCACTGACCCAAGTCTTGGGGAGCACAGCAGTGGAAGGAGAAGGCAGAGAAGTGCAGGCAGATATTTTACTGCTCCTCATACTGGTTGGCACAGCCTTTCTGTTATATGGAATAAGGACATTTGACATCTACTCATTAACAGAAGGAGAGGAAAACGTTAACTAACAGAGGATCACAGTACACCACGTAGTGGCCTGAAATCTCCAAGCAGCTGAGCAATATGGTATTGGTATTTTCAAATCAGCAGTTTATCTTTGCAACTAGACAAGTGCCAAAAGACTTCTGTGCAAAAAAGAACAAAATGACCCTGATGTTTGTATTCATAGAGCAGTCTTAGCCCTGAAACACAACAAAACCAAAGAAATAATTCTCCCTAGCACAAAACACAGTCAAGTTCAACTCAAAGCTGGACACAGAGGTGCAGGCACCAGTGTTTTAGGATATACAGAATACTGCTCATGCCTATAAATTATTGGATGCTTTCATAGTGTTAGTGTTACAGACATGCAAAGAACCAGCATGCAAAGCTCCTGATACCTGGTAGGTCTTGTGTCAGTGAACGAAAAAATAGCTGCAGGGATGCAAGGCACTTAATGGATCCTCCAGTTCTAGTTTCCCAAAATATCCTTTGCAAGAGAAGCAGGAGTTTGAAGAAACAGGAGAGGGACAATAATGTTTCTGTTACGACTGCATGTATTTATGGGGAACAGAGTGTGTTGTCTGTTGCTGGTCTAGCAAAACCCACTGGGATTTTTAAATGAATCAGAAAGCCAAATTTAGTTAAATTTCTCAATTCACTTAAGTCTTCTATGAAAATTGCAGGTTTTGGGTTGTGTGAGAAAGGTGCATGGTATGAGACTATAGAACAGTCAGGGGGTGGATAATGGGCTGCCTTTTGGAGTGATTGGGATTTCCTCAGAACAAAGGCTTATTCCATTTATGCCATGTCTTGAGAAAGCTTATCCTGTCAAGTCATTTATCTCCCTGCTAACTAGCTACTGAGCATGGATAATGCTTCTTCCCTAGATCAGTGAGGGAAAAGAGAATTTCAGAAGAAAGGAAGGTTTTCATTTGGGGATTTTAGGATGTTGGGAGAAGAGCCGATAGGAGTTAGGCTATCTAAGCTCTTTGAACTATGAGAAAAACATACCAAGAAGGATTTTCCTAACAGCTCATAGTGCAGCTAAAATAGTCTTTCTGCTGAGGGCATCCTAGGTATTCAAATTATGTGAACTGGCACAGCCCTGTGGTTTGCAGTAAAAGATTTGGAGTAAGTAGAAGATGCTCTGTCATGGATGTGGCTGTAATTACTGATACTGAGGTGAATGAAGTCCATCATAAATTTGCAAATGTCTGGCTTAATGCTATCAATGAGACAATTATGACATGAGATTTGTAATTATACAGATGTCCCCAAACATCCCTACAATCAAAAACCTTAATTTCCTATGAACTTTGAGATTGGCTTAACTTAATGTTCAAGAAAAGTTCCGACTCCATTTGTTGTACTGGCTGCAGAGGAGGTATTTGTAAGAGTGATCTATTCCATGTAGATTTTTCCACTAAGAGCATATCCTCAGCATATTTTCTTGGCATTTACAAGAATTTGACATCTTCTGGTAATCTTCCTCTGTCACGTTCACCTGGAATTCACTGATCAGTTAAAAGACTGTGAAGATGAGGACAGGTAGTGATAGCTTAACTTTTATCTCCTCAGCACATCAGAAATTTTATTTTATATAAATATATATACATACACATATACATACACACACAGAGACATACAAAAGAACATCTCATAGATCCAGACAATTATTAAAAAAAGAAAAAAAGGCAGTCACTAAATATATCAAATCTATGGTCTTGCAAGAGCAGTGTGATTCTCTGAATATACCAATCAAATAATTATTCGCTTGCCATCCTCACAAGGATTCAATCAGAGGCCCAGGAAACAAGCTGTGTCAGTGTGTGCAAATGAAGGTCATGCATCAAACTGCTCTGCTTTCTTTTTTAGTGATGTTTTATTGCTATTTCAGTGAAGGAGTAATCAGGGAGGTCAAAACTTCATGATTCATTGTTCCAGCAGGCAAAACAAGAGAAAATATTGAAGTTAGCAATGATATATTTAAACCAGGTATTACTTTGATGAAATCTCATTTGCTCCAAGGAAGGTTTAGATTTGATAATAGAAAAAATTTCTACACTGAAAGGGTGGTCAGGCATTGGAACAAGCTGCCCAGGGAAGTGGTGGAATCTCCATCCCTAAAAGCATTCAAAAAACATGTGGGTATGGCACTTGGAAACACAGTTTTGTGGTGAAGATGGCGGTGCTGGGTTAACAGTTGGACTCAATGACCTTAGAGGTCTTTTCCAACTGAAATGATTCCATGATTTCTTGCATGCAAGCATCCTTCTTGTGCTAGAATACTCCTTTGCTGTCTGAAATCACTAGTGAAGGTTTTCTTGATGCAATTCACAAGCAAGTGAAATACAAGTAAGTGGATTACTTAAGGTCACCAGTGTTGAAATGCAGGATATAATAAATTATCTTCATCAATAGCAATGAACAACACTGGGATACCTCAATGGATATTTCAAGGGATCTATATAGTCAGCAGCTGATTTATAGATGACATCCTCCAGCCTGCAAAAATACTCCCATATGTAAACTCCACGTAAAGGCAACAAGCAGTAAGAAAGAAACCCACAGAGAAAAGGGGAAAAAAAGCTGGCGAAGATACCTCTACAACAAAAACAAGTATTCCATCATGTGTTTTCATAAGAGCACAGAAAGGGAGCCATGAGGATGCATGAAAACTACCTCTCTAGGAGAGAGGAATGGAGGGGTTGCAGATCCAGTTTCCCAGTTCTTCATTAATGTGATTGAAAATAACTTTTATAAGATGAGTGACAAATAGGTATAGACTCTCCATGATCACTACGCAGAGAAACTACTTTTGCCCTGTGTGTGTGGTAGTGAATCCCCTGACACAAGTTGTTCCAACAAAAGCCACCAATTCATTATAATCAGTCAAGAATGCTGGACCAAAGCAGATGCAGTAAGTTGCGTTTGTTCAAAGGCAGCACAGAAAATAAAAAATTTGCCAACCCAAATCACCACCAACCCCAAACACTCTGAATCAGTATTAAACTGAGGATCAGCTATTTCTTGAGATTTGCTATTGGATTTCAATATATTTTACTAATCATCTCAAGCCAGATTATTCTTTTGAAAGCAAAATAATCTTTCCAAAGCTCTGTCTAGCTACACAAAGACTTGGAAATAGGTATGCCCAAGAAAACTGCATTGAATAGAGATAAATCATATGTTAAGACTAATACTTCAGAACTGAAAGCAGACTTGAAAATTAAACATTTTTCCTGTTCAAGTGTTGTCTGTGCATGCATTTCCTTTTTTAAAATGTGAATTTAACACACAGAAGCAGGTAGACAGCAAGCAGTCCCAGGGAATGATGTCACTAGCTCCTTAAGGTATGTCCAGCAAGGTCACCAATCCCAGGAACTGCCTTCTAACAGTCCATTTGAAATGCTTTTATCCTGACTCAAGCAGGCTGTCTAGAATAGCTTAGGTTCTCTGCTTATTCACCATACAGCTTCTGTGACAATAAACCACATTCTCATTTTTAGTGATGCATTCAAGGGGGACGCATGTGAAGCCTGGTTACCTGGTGCAGAGTTCCCAGTCATTATACAGTTATACATAACGAGTTTTAAATCAGTCTAGTTCAACTCGGTAATTAACACAAGATACCTTGAGCTGTGCTTCTCAGGTTTTCCCATTCTGTTTCCTAAAAATCTGTCTGTCCATGCACTCTGAGCCTAATTACTGTCCCAACATTATAAAGATGGAGATGTCCAAACCTCCCAATATTTGCTTACCACTGCTTGGATGCTGCCCTGACCCAGCCCACATGCTGACATGACAGATTCTATTTAAACACGGTCATTTCACACAAGTGCCTCTTCATAAATCATGTAACCACATTCACTACTCTTCACTTTAGGATTGATTACAGTAGCAATTAAAAAAACCAAACCCAAAACAGTGATGCTGGCTTTGTGCTAGGGAAGAGAGCTTGGGTACAACACACAAGTTCTCAGATGGAAGCAACCAGGAAGATTTCCAGCCCACCTACTTTAGATGAATAAAAACACACCTGGAGTCAGGAGTGTCCCTGGAGTGCTCTTGCTCAATTATTTTCATTTAACCCCAACCTCTGGTGACAACAGGGGAGAGCTCGTGGCAGCATTATAATTATTTGGTTTTAAGATCACATAAAAACCTTAATAGCCAGGGTTACGGCTACCTTGCTATTACCTAGGGCTCCTGCTTCTAGCCCTGAGCCTACAATTGCAAGAGAGAAGGAAGATAATTCCCTCAGAAATTCAGGAAGAGCATTCTGAGGAGATTTGCTTTGAGGGCTTATCTCTGACTACTTAGTCAGACCTAATCCTGCTTACCTTAGCTCTGAGAAAAATCACAATCTGATGAAGAGGTAACTAACACTTCTGATTACTTTTCACTTATTAAATACAGTATGTGCAACCCCGAGGAGGTTGCAGCTATTTCTCTTGCCAGCCTTTCTCATGACTATCATTGCATTTTCATGAACTCCCATGATCCCACAGCAAAGTGACTGAAGTGCATATTTCCTCTGTGTAAGCTGTCTAGAACGCATGAACAGCATATTTTCCTCATCTCAAGAGTATTCCATCTCTTGCTTGGAGAAGCAATACATGGAAAGGAAAGGGAACTTCAGTAGCAATTGTTTTATCTCTATGCATTTTGACAATACCAAGTGTGCTTGTGAAACCTCTCTTCCACTTCAACTGCTCTCAGGAAACATTTTCCAGGTTTTAGTTTTGAAAGGAACACCGTTGCACTAAGCTGTTACCATGAAGCCATGCCTGGTACAGAATGATAGACCAAAAGGGATCCAATCAACTCTCAACAGGTTTTTCTTCACTCTTCCTGTATTTCAGGACATGTTCTTGCATTACTGTCTCTTGCACTGGTTAAAACTGACTTGGGCTCATTCCTCATGTTCCAACAAATGCAATACTTCACATTCTGTTCCCTCTCTTCTCCACACATAGTATATAGAAGTTACACTTAAAACAATTTACCTGTAGGGTTTGCAGTGCAACCCCATTCCACTCTAATCTGATTGCTTTCAGGAAGGTAATTGTGCCTGCTAGCAAACACCTCTGCTGCTCTGTGGTGCCCAATATTGTCAAGGCAACAACATCGTATTTTGGAAGAAAAGCCACACCTGGAAACTGTCATTCCTGGAAACTGCACATTCCTCTGTCAAATGGTTTCAAGGAGCTGAATTACGAGTTTTAGAATGCATCTGTGAATAATGTATAGGCATTCGTAAGATGAAGACAAAATTTCTGAGTGGGAAAAGTTACTTAAGTGAGCATGGTAACTAGGGACAATACAGCTAAGTGTAGCATACTACATCTCTAGAGCAGGAATACATTGGAATCAACATAAGCAGCTTTTGCTAAAAAGCTTAAGCACTGATGGGTTAAAGAACATTGCTAGCTACCAAGATCTTGCTGTGATCACTCTAGAGACTTAAAGCAGCTTGTGCAACTGCACCAGGGAACACTACTAAGAAAAAACTTCAGCTTCTTCTATTTTAAAACACTCAATATATTAATTAAGATGGGAGTGGCATAAGGATTAAACCCAAGAGTATGAAAGCATGGAAAATCTTATTCCACTTAATCTCTCTGCTTGGTATCAAACATAAGACAAGGACAAATGCACATGGCAGTATGCTGATCCTTTTTTTCCATGCTGACTAAAGCTCTGGGAGAAATGAAAGGTATTCCTTATCTATAGTAGCCTACAGCCTGAAAAAAACGCAGATACAGAAAACAGGAGAGTAAGACTAAACACAGACAAGGGAAGACTGGCAAGACTAAGTGCTACTGCAATTTCCACCTAGCTCAAAAGCTGAAGAAAATTACATTGATGAAATCTACATTAAATTTAAAAAAAGCCCAGAAATAACAAAATACCCAAAGCATCGCTGTCACATTCCACTGCAAATCTGCACAGTAAGTGGGAATTAGAAAAACATATAAATTCAGTTTAAATGTACCACTAAAAATACTTCTGTAAAACCTGGGCTTTAATCCAAAGCACAAGCACAGTCAAGGCTGGCTCTGCTCAGCTATCACAGTACAGAGCAGCTTGCTTTGTGCTCACTTTGCTTTCAAGTATTTAGAGCCTCCAAAAGCACATATCACAATAGATGCAGGTTTATCTCTTGATACAATACAGGGAGAGGTACCACAAGAAAAGAAGAGCATGTTAAAAAAAAAAGCCTCACAGTCCTGAGCAGCTGTGATCCAAGTGCTTGGGTTTGACTGCATTTTAAATACTAGTATTTAAAATGATGTAGACCAGGAACCCAGCCAGTGTGTGCTAACAGATTTGGCTTGCTTTCCAGTTCTCTCCAGCCTTCAAAAAGCAAAACAGCAAACTAAAAATCTCCAAGGCTGTACTTTCTGAGCCTACCACATGCCTGTGCTCAGTAATCATCAAACTGAAAGATATTCACCAAGTCCTCAAAAACACAAACCATATGGAAAAAAAATCTATCACACTGAGAGCTGAGGTATGCACCTATGACAAGAATTGGGTTTATAATAAACCTAGTTCTGGAGAAAGAAAGAGCAAACTAGTTCAATTAATGTCACCATTCTTTTCACCTCAACATGAAATATGCATTATTCTTTACAAATGTGGCATTTTGGAGCTTCAGGGACTGGTAGCATGGATGTGATACTGTTCCCCTAAAATAATAGCAACATTTTCAGTTATCCAACCTGACTTACTGCCATCCCAGGCACTGAGGATAGGCTGGAAGAAATCTATGTACTAGCTTCACAGCCAGACAGCTTTAAATGGATAGATGGACATTAGCTAGTGCAAAGGCAGCTGAACATTAATCCTCTTGGTAGCCTTGCTAAAATCCTGTGCAAAATTCCCAGCACCTTACAAGGCTTATTTGTGCATGCAAACATTCAAAAACAAGGTAAGTAGGGGGGTTACCTGTGTGGATGAGTATGTGTGAGCATATACACACATCCACCTTCTGATATGAAGGGCTCTTCTCAAGGTTCACTACAAAACAGCACATACAGGTGCAGCTACACAAAGATGAGAAGGAAGCTGGAACAGGTATGAAAAAAATCTGTAGGGTGAAAGACACTAAATGACTCTCATCCAGGTGAGAAAAAGAAACATGCAGTGTAGCAACAAGCAGCAATGCTAACATAAGAGTGCAATGTGGATTATACTGAGCAGGCTCTGGCAGCTACATCCACCTAAACAATCAGGACTGCTCACACAGGTCAGAGTGGTACTCTATTTATCATTCACTGATCCCTTAAGCACAAGTTACAAGAAGAACATAGTTTTAAAATCAGTAATTCACACTGTTTCTAGTAATGTACAGAAACAATCAACAAATGGTTCCCAATGTCCCTACAACTACCCTTCACTAAATCTCTCTAAAATGGATACTGTAGGTAACAAGTAAATATAACAAATAGGTAAATTCAATTTAGACATGGGGAACTCTGACAGAGATACCATTATGCTGTGTGTCACCCTACTGTTCTCCTCTTAAAATCTAGTTCTGCAATTGTTTTCAATAAGAGCAGGATTAGACAGACAGATCAAAAGTATCTCAAAGTTCTTACCCAAAGCAGGGATCTAAAATCAAGCTAGAACAGACTGAGAAGAGAACCGTATTTCATTTCACCTGAATGCCAAACACCCCTCCTTTGGACATGTTGGGATTGAAGGAAGATACTCTTCTCATCCATTATTCAAAATAGAAATGTTACCTTTTAATGCTCAGATTTCTATTAGCTCATGGCAAATCACAGGAGAAAAATCCATGCAGCCAGGAGGAAGGCAGAACATTAACAGTTACACACTTTTTATTAATATGACATGTCACGTGTTCCAAGACAACATTTTATTCCAGCATTATCCAGTTTTTCCACTGTGAAATCTGTGTAATTCATTCATATGACTCCAGGATTACAAAGAATTTCAGGCTGGGAACATTATGAAGAACCATCAGCACAGGACATTGGACACTCACTTCTTGCCAGCCAGGTATCTTGTACAGCCTGGCTCTTATTTGCAGTCAGACAATGAGAGACACCCAGCCTGTTTGCACCGATTTAGTGAGGAAGCACTGCCCCTCCAGAAGACATACAGAACAAAGGTGTCCATCCTAATTCACTTGTGATCGTTTTTACCTTCCTGTTGATTTAGGCTTATTATAATTTAAGCCCTTTTGGATGGTATGTTTGAGATACCTACATATTTATTCTACTGGTTGATTTAATGCACCCGTAAAATAAATGTAATTTTGAGGCAGAAGTACCACAAGAAATGACCGAATGGCTGAAATTCCATCTTAAACTTAGGAATAAAATGCATCCAGGCATAGATTTGCTGCGCAACCACTTTTACTTCTCTCAGTATCCCTATGTGTAAATGATGGATTAGGATATTGCTCTCATTTTATTAAGTGCTCTAAGGCTTTCAGTAGACAGTCTCTTATTCTGTTCACCAAGAAAACCATAATGATTTCACAGTGCAATGTCCCACACTAAGTAGCAGACCTTCCTTTCCCTGGTTAAACACTTGCAACACCTGCCACCCCTTTGGCTGACCTACAGATTGACAGAACTGAGTACAATGTGCTCTTGTTATTTCTCAAGGTCTTTCAGCTTCAACACCCAACAGAAACAAACACTGCTGGGTACACAATACAGGAACCCCAGTGATATTGAAAGATCTCACTGACCATAATGTCCAAGAGCTGAGGGCTGTTGCCTTGTACTCTGAAGGGTCTTAGATGATGGGCAAAGCAGTGCCTTGGGCGGAGGTAATAAGATGTTGCGCATTTTATATCAAGCTCTTTCTGTCAGTTCCAGTGGATCTACACCACATGCATCTGGTGCTGAACCATAACCATCTCCTAAATACAAGGAACACACTGTAAGACAGATGCAGTCATACAAGAACTTTGGGAAATTCAGGAATAAATGGGAAGAAAAGTAACTGCAGAGCGGGTGGAATTGGTCACTTACCGACTAGTGCCCTCCAGTGGCTCCCACAGCAACTGAAGGAAGTGAAGACAACATGATTTCAGAGGTCAAAGACACAACAATTGTATCACTAATAGACAGAAACAAAAATGCTGGCATCTGGATGCCAAATAGCTCTTTTTAAAATGTATGTTCTTGCATGGCAACCTCATACTTGATATCATTACACACCACAACCAGAAAAACCTACATTCGACCAAGGGAATAAAATATTAATTGCAAGCCTTGTAAAATGAGACAACAGAAACCAAAGTGATTCCCAAGACAAAAACGTTTATTTGTACTAACTCTTCAAACAGATATACATTCAACAACTCTAAACAAAATCAGTACATATGACAAGGGCAAGTTGAGTAAGTATCATTAGAATGTAATGCCTTCCTTAGTAATTAAGTTAATAAACCAAGAATTAGTTACAGATTTATGACCCACTTACAGAGGGGTTAACGTTTTCAGAAGACGATCCCAGTACTAGGCAAAACAGAATGTTTGCAGAACAGGACTCTAATAATTCACTTCCAGTACCATGTCACAGTCTTTAATGAGCAGTATTAGTGGGGGAAAAACACCCAGTGTCAAGTTGAGTGTTCTCCAGCACTGAAAAGCAAATGCAAATGAGGAACCATCAACAGAAATTTAAATAAACTGTTTTAGATATTTTAGTTCCTGAAACCTCACTTCTTGTCTGAAAAAAATAAGAATATCATAACAGACTGGAGGAAAGAATGTCATAAAAACCTTTTCTCTGGATTTGCCTGATAATATAGGTTTCTCTACAAAACAAGAACAATTAAGATTTGGGAGTTTCAGTGATAGAAGAAGTACTGAAATAATAATTAATATAATTATAATTTTAATATAGATATAATTTTGAAATGTATTTCATATATAATATTCATTATATATGAAATAATTAAAAATATATATTAATGTACCACATTTAGCTTATATAGCCCTTTATGTATCTTACAAAATGCTACTGTCCTACATACTGCATGTAAAAAAAAAAGTTATATATAATGTATATGTACACATACAAAGAAAAAGCCATCAATTTGGTATTAAAAAACCAGAACAAAAAAAGCATAAGCAAACACACTGAAAATTATGCAGTAATGAGGAATGGATGCTCCATGTGTGCGTTAGCATAACAGTGCTTCCAACCTTAAAACATCTTCTTAAATGTCTAAGCAAAGTGCTCCAAGTCAGCTCTACCAGTGATGCTCCCAACTGCCACAAACATCTGATGTCACTTAGCTTCTGGCCATCTCTTATAATTAGCACTAAATCAGAAGTAAGGCAAAATAACTTTTCACATCCCTAAATATCTGAGGACATTCATGAGATCTTCCAAATATTAATGCAAAACAATATAGGAGCACAAAAAAAGGGTACCCCTGAGCTGAAGGGACTTCCTGTTTACACAAACCTGCCCCAATGCTTGGCTATTTCAGAGTAATCCAGGCTATGTAAGTATGACAATTATTCCCAGGCATCCTCGTTGTTTTAGCAAATTTTGATTGACAACTTAAAGTTTCAGGATGGGTTTGTGCTTATAATTTCTGGTATAAAACCACCACTGAGAACACTGAACAACAGTTCTGATACTGCTCAGATATTAGGTGTGGATATTCAGAGCAGATGGGCAGTCTTGTTTTATAAATTTTTATGCCAACCCTTGTCTCCCAGTTGGAAGAATGAGTCCACTCTTTATGTACCTAGCACATATTTCACCAAAAAAAATGCCCCCACTTTAGTATACAAGAAAAGCAAAACAGATTTCTTCTACCTTCTCTTGCACAAATCTTTAAAAAATCTAAAAAGACCAACCAAACCAATCCCCCCCCTTTAAACTCCATTAAATCACAAATTTTCCAGTAACTAATAAAATTAACCTTCCTGATAAAGCAAAGGTTCCTGAAAAAAAAACCTAGTTGAGACACCTGGGGAATAAAAGAGACAGATGTCTTTGAGAAGCCTTCTGGGAGATTGGTGGCAAAGGATTTGATTCAGCACCCATAAAAGTTTTGTCCAGTGAAAGAGTAACTCAGAACTGGGGAGGCTGGATCAGGACTACAGCCCAGTGGATGTGCCAGTCACCGGCAGGCACTGAAATGAATGCAGCCTTCATACTGGCACACAACCCTTCTGACAACACGCCTGCGTTGCACCAGGGAATTCCCCTGACATTCCTTGGAGTGTTGTGTGGAGTGCAACACTTTTTAGCTAAGCTAGAAACAGAACAGAACAACTTTGAGCAGTGGATACCCAAGGGTATTCTTCCCCACCCAACCAACAATACTAGGGGAGAACAACCACAGGTACAACAATAAATTGAACTGTAGCCTCCAGGGTTCAGAACCCCAAGATCAACATCTCTGGCTTGCTTTGGGGAATGGGATTCTAGAAGAGCCTAACATCTACAAACAGTAAGGGAGAAACAGAGAAATACAAAAATGCAAGGATAAAAAACAGAAGGGGAGGTAATGATCCCCCTCTAGGATATTCCCTTTAAAACAGTGTAATTAAAAACTTTAAATTCACTTAGAAATTGGTTTCAAAGTAGCCTGACAATTTTAACAACTTTCAAAAATCAAAATATTCTTCACTAGAGTTCCTTAAAATATCCCTGTAGCACTCTGAATAACTGCTACCACTTGTTTTGCATTAACATTGCTTAAATTAATATAATCATAAGCATACAAAATGTTAACATTTAATTGTCTACACAGAGTAAAACAAAGTTCTAACAGAAAGATTCCTATTATTTCAAGGTTACAGGCTTGCTTCAGTCTCTGATCAAAACCAGTGGGATTCTTCCCACAGTGTCCAGCGGATTTTGGATTAGGCTTTAATAAGAGACAACAAAGCATCACATTTTATGGTTTAGGAGCAAACTCAAAGTACACTTGTGTATATATACCAGATATGGAGTGCAAGTTTTGTATTGTGTATCTTAAGAGTTGTATTTTAGCCAGTAAAAGGACAATCACCAAGCCAACACCACATGCTGCATCAAACCAGGTTGGATAACAAACATTAATACCTGCTCAGAGACATTCATGTTGTTCCTGTTGCCTAAGGAGCAGCTTTGAACAAAGCTTAATGATAGCTACATCCACTTGAACCCAGACATGAATTTGAAAGGCAGAAAGCTGCATTAGTACCACAGCCTGATGGATTTTACATGTGCTCTGGATGACTTTGAAGGCAGGATATTATCTCTTTGACGGGCCTCCCTTCATAGCAGATTTGATACACAGCCGTGAAGAGTGGAAATCTGAGGAAAGAGGGTGGGGAAAATGAACACAGCTAAGTTTATTCTGTAACATTTTCTTAAATCAAAGAAACATAAAGGGGCGAGGAGAGGGAGGGGGAAAAGGGAGGGGTGGAGAAAATTATTTATTTTTTCTGTTTGTCAGGTGCAAATGCTGGGCTGAAAAGCAGGGGATAACTACAGAACCAGCAGACATCTCCGAAACAGTCACTCTCAGAAGCCTAACTAGCTTTAATGGACCCTGAGACATTCATTATGTATGGCACAACCATAAAGTGATCTAAAAAATAAATTGAAAACATTTTTCCTGGCTCTTTTTACAGCAGTACCCATCTGTGGTTAAAAAAGATGACTGGCACATCCTGTTATGCAGTACTTCTGAGCAATAATTTGATAATACAGAATATGACATGAAGAGACCCAAGAAGACATTGAAGCTCAAGTTTATAATAAGAATCCAAAATTAAACCTGGATTTTGCAAAGCAAAGTTCTATACCTACTTTTTTATCTCTTTTTTTTTAATTGGCCACATCTCCAACTGTAGTGGTGGTTCAAGCCCAGAGAGTTTCTTCCCCCCTGAGGAATTTGTGGAGACCTAGAGAATAAAACCCCCCTGGGGTAGAGTCGAAGGTAGCTTGCCCCAGAGAGGGGTCGAGCTCCCCCTGTCCCTCAGTTCATAATGGTATTTTCGTATCTCCCTCTCTCCTCCCTTCCTCCTTCCCGATTGGTCCCTGCCCCTTGTCCCTCCCTGNTCCAGCCCACGAGACCGGCGACACATGGCGCCCGAACAGGGACCTGAACCCTGGACCCTCAGAGCGACATCCAACAACCTCCAAATTATTCAGGCTTCTCTTATAATCTGAAGGTTTGTTACAGACAAGATGCTTTACAGAAATTTTTATTTGCTTTCTGTCCATCCTAGACAGTAACAGACAGACAAGTTCTGTTTTCATACAAAGCCTGGTGAGTTTCAGGGATTGACTATCTGTTCACCAATTGCATATGCCATTTCATCATGGCCTTTTATATTGATGATTTTTCACCAATGGAAATTAAAAATAAGGGTCATTTGAGATGGTGAAATAGTTAATTTCTGAGTGATTCAGAATACATCTGGATTAGGACTTTCTCCTTAGAAAAGCTGTCCCACCAGTCACTCTAAAAGCTTTATCTGTAATGCACATTTCAGGGTTAAGCAGTACTGAGTACCATATATGACAGCCTATACATTCTGCTGTCATGTATTACAATGCAGTAACTGGTATCAGCACATAGCCCCCAACTAGGCTGACTTGAGTCTTGTTTCTATTTCATTGGTGGAAAAAGAATTATTATCTAGCCACACAGCTACTCTCTCAAATCCAATGCTACACTGCTTAGACTGCAAAACCCTTACTAGGAAGTCTGCAGAAAAAAAAATACACAATGACTTTTGCATTCCTTAACAAACCTCACTTATCACTCACTTTGTATGATGTACTGGGCTGATGAGGAGCTGAGTTTGCTGTTACCATAAAAGCTTACATGTAGGCACTAATAAAATTTGCTATGCCTATGTGAGAGGCGGCCACAAAACAGGTGAACCTTCTGAAGCAAAAGCAAGTTTTCCACAGCTTTAGACACAGTACTGGCAGTTACTTCTCCGTGAAGAAACACCACTACTACAAACCATGACCTGATACCTAAGTCCTGCTGCTTATCACAGAGAACATTACTGTGCACAGGTCTGCCACACTTCACATGGAGGTACCTGTATCAAGGCTGACTGCAGGCTCAGGGCCAGCAAACTCAAATAGATATCAGGCCTGAGCACATCTAGAGGGCAAGGTCTATAACTGCTGAAAAAAAGTAATTGCACCATAAGCATCAACAGGCATCAACCCTGCTACCAAGTTTCTTCTGCTGAACTTTGACTTTTGCACACTTCTCTGTAGCCTTGAGACTCTTTTTGTAAGACCAGAGTATGAAATTCTACCCTTACTAGACTCTTACCTCTTCACTTTGAAACCATGGCTGCTCTACTAAATTTTATGTTTTAAATCAGTAGTTTCTGAAAACACTTTGAAAGTTGCATTCAAAAGTCTTGTTGAATGAGACCTTTTATGAAGAACTGACACATATATGTTGGCATACCAAAAAGAAATTAGCAGCACTCTTTTCATGTCTTTCATTAAAAAAACAACCCAAAATCTTCTATAATTCTCTATAATACTCTATTTGTTGTCAGATAGAACCGGACAGAAAACAACCCTCAAACACAGCATCCTGTTTCATTTAGGGAATCATAAACAGCGAAGATGAAACCAACATTTTAATTAATTTTTTCTGCAGTTAGGCTAATTACTGTACACTGAGGAGACAGACTTAGGTACCTTACATCCAAAGATAATATTAAAACATTAATCATTTCATGCATATGATCCATTAAAATGAAAATTGCTTTTGGAAAAAAAAATAACAAGGCTTGGTCTTTTGACTGGCAGATTTTTAATTTCTGATGTTTCCTCTCTTACAAACAGGAACAGATAAATGCATCCTTAATCTCATACAGAGACAACTGTGTGTGTGGTTATAGGAATCATTCATGTTCTGACTCGAATACAAGTGAACAAAGCCAAGACAATCTGCTTAATTTTATACCACAAAAAAACCAACCCTGACCTACAGAAGCAGATGGCAGGTTTTAACCTACAGCAAACTGGAAGTCACATTAGGAAAGAGAACTGTAGTATCTAAGTTAGAAACCATGTGGTAGAAGCAGTCACTCTATTCAGATGATCACCAAGTTGCTTCTCCTTGGAGGTAAGTAATGAATTTCCTACTAAGAAATGAGATGTAGGGGCTTTTCAGTCTCTTTAGGAAGCTCTACTTCTATTTTCATGCATTTTTTTTCTTTTCACATATTGAAACACACTTGCTGTGCTTTCCTGTAGTAGCAGAAGGCAATAATACCCTCTGCAAGGAGAAGGATGTTCACAAATTTAATGTCACACTAATAGCTGTATCAAAGTCAACATTATTTTGAGGTTTTATTCACTTCTCTCTCTTATTTTAACTTCTAATATACTGTTATTGCAGTGATTTTCTTTTTGGCTATTACCTTTATGAAGATATCAAAACCAAATATGCAGAAAGAATTATCAAGATAAAAAAGGAGTATGTGGAAATTGTTTTATCTGTTCTTACTCACTTTTCCAACAACCCTTTCTGCTTCAGGACGCGATGCACTTCTGCAGAAGTCCGGGGTCCTTGCAGTTTCTGACCATTCAACATTTCTTTCTCTAATTCTTCAATAGACTAAGCAACAGAGGTAAAAGAAAGAAAGCAAAGGAAAGATATGATAAAGTTTTCAGAAGTCTGGCAACATCATCTGGATTAAAAAAAAAAGTTAGTGATAGCATTTTCTCTTTTAAAAGTAACCTTGAGTGAGCATATATAATATTCTCCTATATTCTTGTTGGTAAATACTGTCCTTCTTAAATCTGCATCTCTCAACATCTTGTCTCTTGAGTTTTTTTTAAATCACCAGCCCCCGCCTTTTAACATCTTTACACTCATTCCAGCCTTGTAACAGACTCAAAAAACAAGAGGAAAAGAGAAGGGTACTGACTCACCAGAGCCACCATGACTCAGATAACTACTATTATTCCAGCAAACAAGGAGTGGCAGTACTTGTAAGAACAGATTTCACCCAGCGAATAAGGAATAAGGTACCTTTCCAGTTTTAACAACTGCTTCTGCTACACGTCGATTCCGGCCACCATAACACGTTGTGATGAGATCAGCAACGCCACAGCTCTCCAGGAAAGTGGCAGTAGACACCTGTCCTCCGCAAAAGATTTTGGCAAAGGCGATCATCTCCATTAGGCCAAGGCGAATAACAGCAGCTTTGGTGTTGTCACCAAAGCGAAGGCCATCACAGAAACCAGCTCCTACTGCTACTACATTCTAATAGGATCAGAAATGGGAAATGACTCAGTTACTGCTTACAGATGTCTTTAAGAGCTGCAAACACTTTACTTCTGAAAGATTACATTGTTGGTTTGGATTATTTTGGTTTGGGGACTTTGATATCTATGGGATAACCTTTAAAAAAAAAGGAAAAAATACGTCAAGTCTTATATTAGTAAGTATTTCCAAGGATAAAAGCATAGTTAAAGCTCTGACAAGTTGCTCCCAAGGCTGCAGAGCTATAATTTTTTACCATCCTTAAGAACAAACAGGTTGCACTACACTCAAACAAGGTTTTACCTAGATTGAGCTATTTCTGTCCTGAGGCAGGGGTGAAGTTAGACTGACATCCTAAAGTCCTTTCATCCAGATTTTCTTTATGATATAAGTAACACTACATCTAAGAAATATTTATTGACTTCTATGATGAGATGCTAAAGGACCAAATTCAACCATGCCAATAGTATCCAGCCCTTTTAACTATGCAAAGTTTCTATAACAGTAATAGTTAATCAAGGATTCCCTGAAGGTTCATGACACAGGAAGACCTCCCTTAGCTAAAAAAAAAGCTTTTTCCTTAGACCTGGTGACAACCTTCTACAAAGAACATGCTGTTTCTTCATGAACATTCAACTATACGGTCTGTTCTGTAGTTAAAAACATAGACATGAGTCATATTTGAGTGAAGTGACTATAAAAACTATTTTCTGGCTTGGGAGTAAGAGCACAGACTAACCATGGTTCCACTGTCCCTACTATAAAAACCCAATTATCACAACAAACCCAACCAAAACCTAAAAACCTTCCAAAAAAAGATGGCATTCTGACATGGATAAAGCAAACAAGGAAGTAACAAATGTTACTATCTTTCCGCATGCAACAGCAGCAGCAGTGACCTCAACAGAAAGCACAGGAGAACCAACATTATGGCACCTAATGTAACACCTGATGTGCAGAAAAGAGTAAAATAAAAAAATCAACCAAGTCAACTTTAACTGTTGATGAAGAAAGAAAAACAATCATAAATTGTTAACGAAAGCAACCAGATGATTAACACCTTGGTTTCGGACTGTAAGAACCACAAAGGCCAGGCAGCTGTAGAGCTGTCAGTCATGGCTAGGTGACTCTGAATCAAATGAGGCCAGAGGATCAGTCATTGCTTTTTGAGCAGCTAGCTGAGGTCTAAAGGTGACCCTAAAAATTGCAGACAGATATCCCAACATCAGACCTGAAGCAGCTCAAGACAGTCAACTTTTAAATCTGGTAGTTAAAATCATCTTGGCTTAGATCTTGGCTGTGGTGATTCAGTCAAGGTATGTTTTCATTAGACACCTCTTGCAAACCAACTGCTAATATTTGTTCATTTGGTGGCAAAGCAAAAGGAAGTCAAACCGATATTTAAGAAGTTTTGAGATAGGAGAATCCATTTAAAAGGATTTTACACATATGTGAAGTCTGGAAGTATTCAGCACTCAGCTAAAAACAAAAACATGAACTGAGGAACCTCTGGGTTTTTTCCATATACTTCTTGAACACTCCAATACTAGAGCTTCCCCTTCCCTCCAACTTTGCCTGCATGACCTTCCTTTCCACTTTTAAGCAGTCTACTTGATCATAATTTACAACACAATTTGGCCTACAGTATTTTGTTGTCTACTTCTACCTTCTGCAGTGTTTGTCTTTGCAACAACAGAAATACTCTTTTAAGCAAATTGTTCCAAGACTACTTACTTCTGAGGAAATGGCGTAGGGAACAAGGGAAGTTTTGAGCCCAACTCTAAAACACTGAGCTCCTTGTTTGTACAATGGTGCCATTGTATGTTCTAAAACACTTTGCAAATAATGAGGAAACAAGACAACTTATGCTCTAGAACACACTCCCCCATGCCTAGGAGACTGTTATATCCTGGTCTATGTGTGCCTCAGGCCACAACTATTAATTTACAAGGTCTACCACCTGGTCTTATTTAAATTTTTGAAGAATCTCTGACAACTGTCTATATGCCTAATATACTGCAGAGAACTAATTATACCACACTGAAAGCTATACCTTACTCAAAGAGGAGCCATCCCTTTTCAAAAAAACCAACAAAAAAATCTTACAAAACTGAGTCATCCTTGAGTCCAAAACAAGACCAAAACAGACAGTTTGGTACTTGAAATTTTGGCTGTAGCCAAGGCTGTTTCAGGAGGATGCATAAGCAAAACATAAATTGACACATGAGAGCCTAATGGCACTATCACTATCGTGATCCTCTGAGAAGACACAAAGCAGGAAGGGTGATTGATCTGGCAAAAACATCTTTCTGTATCTCATATAGTTGATCCTGAATGCTGCCCACTGCCAAAGACTATACCTGAAGTGCCTGGTTTCAGTTAAGAGTTAATTTCCTTCTTAGTAGCTGGTACAGTGCTGTGGTTTGAATTCAGCATGAGATTAATGTTGACAACACATTGATGCTTGTTTGTTAAGTAGTGCTTACTTTAAGTCAAGGACTTTTTAGTGTCGCATGCTCTGCCAGTGAAAAGGTGAACAAGAGTCTGGGGAGGGGGCAACATAGCCAGGACAGCTGATCTGAACTTGCCAAAGGGATATTCCATACCATGGAACACCAGGCCCAGTATATAAACTGGAGGCAGTTGGCTAGGAGGCATCAATCACTGCTTGGGGACAGGCTGGGCACTGGTGAGTGGGTGGTAAGCAACTGCAGTGTGCATCACTTTTTCTTCTTGGGTCTTCACTCTCTCCTTCGTTACAATTACTATTACTACTGTTGTTATTGTATTTTCCTGTATTTCAATTATTAAATTGTTCATATTTCAACCCATAAGTTTTTCTTTTTTTTCACAGATTCTCCTTCCCATCCCTGATGGGTAGGGGGTGAGCAAGCAGCTGCATGGAATATAGTTGCCAGCTAGATTAAACCATGACATGAAGTTACAGGAATTCCTGCAAATGCAGTTGGTATGTATTTGTGCAAGAGGAGAGAGTCCACATTTCTGTGAGATTAAAAACTGACTCTGTGTGCATGCACACATGGGAGTTTGAGAGCCCAGTAAGCACAGGCCTATGGACAAACCTGTTCCAAAGGTTCAAAGACACTGTCAGAATAACCCCAAAATGAGTGCAACACAATGTTCCTCTTGGCCCTGAGGAATTCAGAGCTCTCAAAATCACTACATGCTTAAGCAAATACACTTCCCCTATCATGGCATTAACAGCTTTTTACGTGAAAGTACACATCCTATAACCATGATGCACGGTGTGTTTTTATATTGCGTATGGTTTTAAGCTACTAAAATACTTTGCCCTCACAGGCAAGCTGGTCTGGTATCCTGAAGCTGGTGTTAGTCCTAGTCCTAGTTATTCTAAGAACATGAGCAAGGAATGGATTCAGTTATTTTATCACTGGGATAGTGAAGCTATGCTCCATAAAAGAAGTGCTGATGCCAGGCAGTGCTCACAGTAAGTATAAGAACAAATGAGAGAAAGTGTCTTTTACTTGCACACAACCTGCTGCAAACATGTAAGAGGCCAAAAATGCAAGGTCAACAGATGACCAAAATAACAAGGACAACGAGTCTGCAGACTTCGTTGACAGACTGTTCTCTTACACAGTCAGTGCTCAGAAGTATCCAATCTCCAATGTACAGCATGTTTGTGGAACGCTCATGATAACAGCTTCAGCAGACATTTCTGAGGCAACCATTACCTCTCCATAATTAAATGGATCAATAAGAGAACTAAGCAGAAATGTTATTTCACCTTCCTCGAGGCAGTGTCACAGCTCAGCACAACCTGCTTTCCCTCTGTTTACACATGAACTTGGAGAATATCCTTGCTTCCCATGTAGGCAGAGAAGGGGTCAAATGAAAAGACTCAAAAAATCAAGGATAGTATCAGCAGGACTGTCAGAGAGGTTAAGTATAAACTGCTTGCTCCTGGCAAACCTGAATTTCCTTTCCACCTAATCTTGGGAAAGAGGAAAAAATTCTCACAATCAACTTCTACAGTACCTAGACTGACTATCCAACAGTGACTGCGCTAAACACACTTTGCAAGACCACCTTTGCAAGTAACAATACTGGGTTACACAAAACCTGGTAAACAATAAATCATCACTATACTTCTTTACTTAAGGCTAAGCTGGAGCTGTAAGGTTTAGACATGGGCCTGAAGCAACCTGAAAGGCAACCACAGCCGCTGCCCCTTCTCCTTCCTAGAGTAACTGTCATATCTGTCTTGGTCCTTGTCTGCTGCCACTTGAGGGCTTTTAACTCTCCAGATCCCTGACTATCAGGCAGCTGGAGCATGGCTGTTTTGCCCTATCCAGAGGTTAGATTTTCAATCCTCCTCCTCTCAGCCACCCCGGCACTGCTGCACTGGATAAGTGACTGGGGTACAGTCTACCCCCAAGAATTCAGCTACCAATGTTTACATGGCCTCTCAAGGACGTGGCCAGGTTCATACACCAGCTCAGTCTTGCCTCACATCTGTGCTGCCTCTAACACCACACATTGGAACAGGTGGTAAGGACTCTAAGGACACCTCCGAGGCGATAACGTTGGGTCCATGCTCCTCTGCAGTATCGCATCCATCAGCATCTGAAAGCACATCCATACGTGTGTATAGCTGCATACTATTTTTACAGTGGTGTCATAACCGTTAAGCATTTCCTAGGAAGGCTCATTCATTGTCTGGCAAGTGGCAGGAGTACTTGCAGGTGGCCTTGAGGCATGCTGCCTGTAAAGCCAACTGGGCACCTTGAAACAACTATCCAAATTTGAACTTAATTAATTTTTGCCCTCAATCCCTAGAAAAGGTCAACAGGCACATGTGAAATGCACATCAGCCAGCAAAAGAAAAAAAAAATCCTTACAAAGTAGAACATGCCAAGAACATTTTGTCCCAACAGTCAACAACTTAGGGTAGACAGCTATTCCTCCACAATATCATCAGATTTTGTAAAGTCACTGCCACTGTGTATTCAGCCAGTCTCCAAACTGACACAAGACTGCACTTTCACTGCACTGATTTCTGTACTTGACTGTATTTCCACCAGCCCATTGTCACAAATCTAAATACAGTAAATGAAGTGGATATTCTATACATATCCATATATAAATAGCAATCAAGCACATGTTCTCTTATGATCACCCAGCTGCACTACCTATTATTACAGTCTGAATTCAAATAGGCTTCAAAAAATAAATTTCAAACCTATAATTATCATTGTAAGGGAAAGTTGTGCTCAGAGCATTCTTTGTTACCCCTTCTGTATTTTTTCCCAACCTGCAGGCAACCACTCATGTTGAAAATCTTCCCTGTTTAGAAAGGCTTGCAAAAATAAAAAGCGAGCTGGAGTACAGGCTTTTAACATCTAGTCCATTATGCCAGTAATACCAGGAAAACCTTCTTCTCCCAAGCTGGTATTTGCAACAAAATGCAGAATCTGGGAGAATATACTGTTTTACATAGTGTACTATTTCTCATCATTTAAATGCCAATACAGGAATTGCTTTTACTATTTCCATATCCAAAAAAAGATGGTCTGGAATGACATGTTTGCTTGTTTACCCCTGTCCTCCTTGCTGTAGCTTGCAGTGCTACTACTGACATTTTGAAATGGCACTGCTGTAGAAAGAGAGCAGAGCCTCTCTTTTCATGCCTGTGTCTCCACGCAACATGATACTGTCATCTTCTGAAATTGGAATTTCCTCCTTCCCAGAAGTTAAACAATGCTAATTTTTACTATTTTTTAAAATGAAGTAACTCTCCAAGTTTAACAAACTGTCAGCTGACAGAAGCTACACATTAGATTTTACCCTAAAAGCCATCATATGAAAAGATGTGTACTTACTACATTTTTATTATGAAGACTATCAGACTAATGATCAAAAAGCAAAGTTCTTGTTGCTACCCTTAGTAAACAATTCTAATAGAAAGTATGTACAGCTTGTAAAAAAAAAAACACTACTCACATCTGAGTTTTGCATTTTGCTTTGCACTATGGCAATAAAACCTTATTGATATGTTTAATTTTAGCTTCTTTATTTTCTTTCAGACATGCTCCCAATGCATTAATAAAATTTTGTAATCTTTGAGTTTAAAATAGGTCAGGGCATTATTTACATGCTACCAGCACAAGATTTAGGATTAACTAGAAGGTATTTTAAATGAAAAATTACTTAAAAAAATATGATCTTATTAATATTTTCTCTTAGATTTAGGCAGAGTTGTATGTTTAAAGACATCACCTATATAGAGTGATGAAGTTATGCCACTTTATACCAGTTTTGCCTTTTGATTATGCAAGAAATTCAGAGTATTTTTAAACCAATTAATCTATTCGAATTCACTTTTTGTTTAGACCTTATATCACACATTTTTTGGAAATCTCAACTCAATTGAAAGAAGCTGCAATAAAAACCAAATGACTAGAGCATACAGAATATAAACAGCTTTTCAGAAATACAACTAGACAGTTCCATCTGCAGGATGTGTGACGAATAATGAAGCAGAAGAGAGCAATAAAGCAAGGCTACAAAAAAAATACAGAAATTTCACCTTAGTATCTTTCCAGGTCAAGAACAACAATATATTTAAATTCTACTGCACTTCCAAAGAAATACTGGTGTCTTGCCTGACTTGGACCTTTGCAGTGGAGTATGAGTGTCTGCTGACTACTTGCCCAGTTTGATGGGCATGCTCATCTCTAATGCCCTTTCAGGAGATATGTCTGAATAAAAATTTCCTGGGACAGAACTCCTCTATCAAACAAGAATTTAAGCTAATCTGAAAAAAACCTCCTGAGCAGACTAAAAAAACAAAACAAAACAAAACAAAAAAACCCCAAAAAAACCCACCAAACCAAACAAACCCCCCCCGCCCCACCACCCCCCCAAAAAAACCCCCAACAAACCCAACAAAAAAAAACACAAAAGAAAAATCTATACAACTTTTTCACTATTTTCATGGTCTATACACAGGGATTTCTTTTCTGGTAAGAGCCCACATTACCAGAGCATTTAAAAGCAATGGCTATGGAGCCCAATTACAAGCTCCACAATCTCAAGAAATTGCTATACATACAGTTACTCCAAAGTATGTTGTACCTAATCCCACCAGTGCACAGACCCATAACCTCCTCTTTCTCAGGCCTTCCAGTATGACAGCTGTCAAGACGAAATTAAGGAAATTAATATGCCAAAAATATATTATAGCTATCAAACTCCTTTCACTAAGCAGAAATCAGGATTCCTTAGATTAAGACATTGCTGCCTGGTGTGGTAGCTTTGCAAGCCAGTTAATTCAGTTTACACAAAATTTCAACAGCAAAACCAAAGCAATACAAAATAATAATCCAAAACACAAAAAATAAAAAAGTAAGCCAAATTAACAACTAAACCACAACACCCATCAGAAATTATTCAGGACAGGTATCAGATAATGTGAACTATGGCACTGTTTGCTAGGGTGACAAACAAGTAATGCCTCCCCTTCACAAATGGCCTGTAAATTAACCTGAAAAAACAGTCACTGAACAATGCTTAAGCTAGCCTTTGCTTCCTGTCAGTATCAATTTACTTATGAAAAAAATTTTGTGTGAGCAACTGTCCAAAATAACTTTTTTCCTATTCAGGTAATTTCTGTATGTGGTTATGCACAAGAACCTTATGTAGTATATGTCCACAAAATATAAAACATGAGTGCTTGCATTGCTTAAGTCAATGAAGAGGGGGATAGTTTTGTCAACAGATACAAATCATTAATGCCAACTTCTTTCTCCCTTTCTTTTGGTGAACACAATCTTGCAAAAATAAAAAGGGAACTAAAATAGATTTAGAAATATATCAGTCAGTTAGATGAAATCAATGTTTGCTTCGTGACTGGGTAAAAGTTAAGTGGAAGACATAGAAAGAGAACCTGGGAGATGGTGAGACACAGATCTAAAAGCCAGCTCTCAGAAAATCCTGCTCCTTCATTTGCCATCTGGCTCTTCTGGAAATGTTATGTGGCAGTTTTATGCATTATATAAAGCACAATAAACTTATTTTTTTTAATGGAAATACCCTCTTTTTCTTCTACAAGGATCACTATTTCATCTGTGTACCACCTGCAGCCCGTTAAATCTCACCTTCAGAGCACCACATAGCTCAACCGTATCTGCATCGTCTACTACAGATATTCGGAAGTTTGGAGTCTGCAGGAGTTCTTTGAAGAGAAGGCCATTTTCCAAAATTTTGGAGCCTGTTGAGAGAGAGAAAGGAAAGCTAAAAAAAAAATGAATAATTTATTTGTATGTTATTTAGCCTTTCCTGTGCAAGCCAAAACACCTAAAAGCAGAGACAAGGTTGTTCTGTCTCAGTCATAAACATCCCTGTTCTAAGGGACCAATCACATACCACTGTACTCAAAAGCTCTGCACTGAGTTACTCAGGACTTTTTAATAATTTATTGTCTGCTCAGCAACAGGTTCTAAATAACAATTCCATGAATTCTCTATACACTCTCTATTTTTTGATCATTCTCTTTAAAAAGAACAGCTAATACTAAGACAGAGATGAATTAAGAATATGGCAGGAGCAATTCTACCAATTATTTCAAAGTCTGCATTCCAGAAAAATGCCTACTGATAAAGGCATGTCAAAGCTGCTTTATTAATTGAGCATGCTGCCCTGACAATTGTTTCAGAACACTAAGATGTTCAACCATTCAAAATTAAGTTCAATGCAAAAGCTGTGAATGAGTTAGTAGGGTATAAAGCTAATAGTGTATAAAACTGTAAAATCAACACTGAAAAAAAGTAACATGAACTCTCTGCTACAATGTATGAGTAGTTTTATACATATACACACACATATGCCTTTCTAGAAAATGTAAAATCCAAGACTAGGCACATCTTCATGCTGCAAAGATGTGCAGGCATCAACACAGAACTAAAACAATTTCTAGCTTTTGGGGGAACAAAGTATTTTGAGAAATTAAACCAAGATATTGATACCTTAAAAAAGCAAACAAAAATGTCAAACCAAAACAAACATGCATGAAGGTACCATCTGTAACCATAACATCTGAGCTGGAGTACAGAATTTATAATAATTTATCCATATGAAGCCATTCAGATCCAGGAAAAATCTTAAACAGACAGCAATAAAATTAAGCAGTTTGTTATGTAAAGGGTGATTACAAGCATGCTTGTATTTCACATGCTAAGGTTATAATCCTAGTAAGAATAAGTAAAATTGTGCTCTTCTCTCTCCCTCTATTCCCTGTATTGTCATAGTTCTTTTGGAAGTGTAAACATTCTAGGAAATTCAACCAACAGCTTCTAAAAATAGTCAGCTAATGTTGAAAACAGTGAAATTTGAGATATTTGGTGTGCACCTGTGAGGACAGGAGCATGTTTTAAATATTCTTACAACTTGGACAGTACCTATTGTGCTTTCACAGAAATGCTCTGCTGCCACCTCATTGGCAATGTTAGCTCCCATCAGCACACTGATGTCTATTCCCATCTTCTCTCGAATAATGTCAGAGATCAGTCTGAATCCCTCCGGGCCTTCATCTATTCCCTGCAGCCAACATTAAATGGAATTACTAAAAAGGCATTCATTAGGCACAGTAGAGATGCAAGCAGAACACAGTTAGTCTTGTCCATGGGTGAAAAGTGAAAAAAAGCCTATTCAGACAGAGACTAAAGATGGCAGTTGTATTACCATGGACACTTCTGCTATTTTGACCTCTAGAAGATGTCTTAGAATCATAGGAGGTAGCACCTTAAGATTTAGGATTAAACTTTAGATGATGAAAACAGGTTTTATTCCATCCTCAAAGACCTGATTCTAAGAAGTGCTGAACATTCTGGTTTGTTAGTTCAGAAATCAGCTGCTTATTATAAGTGTATCCTTAATCAGTGAAGCATAACCAATCCATCAATTACAAACCAGGCCTGAACTCGGATTTGAAATTGCACTAAAACTCACAAAATGGCATATGAATAAATTGTTTCGTGAAGAGGTATCCGAACTGAAATATCAGAGGCAGATTCCCTTGTGTATAACAACAACAACAGTTTACTAGTAGAAATACAAATAGAACTGCCACTCACAGATACAAAGAAAGCTGAACAACTGAGAATAGTTTAACTTCTAAGGATATTTTTAATCTATATTTATAATGCATGCTTTACAAAGTGTGAAAAAAGGGCAGAAATATGGCCTTAAAAAAGACCACCCCACATTAATGCGAGGAGAGTCTGGTACCCTGAACTGCCTGAACCAAGAACTCCAAATAAGACCACTTTCTTCCCTTAAAACTCCTTTCTCCTAGCCTGCTAAATGCAGAATCCTTTTGAGCTTTTGTTCAGGGGTATGGTAGACCAGCTACTGAAATAATCATTCTTTCCCACAGTAAACCACCTTTTACACCATATTCTTTTTTAATACTGAGGATTTGATACTTTTGGGGATTGGTAATTCTGAATTATGACTTGTAGGCAAAAAGTGTGATCCTCTATTATTTCCAGATATACACACCCACACACTTGTGTGCTGCCAGTAGTGACATTTCAGGAAGGAAGTAATTTGTACTTCCACAGATTAAAGGTGCTGCTCCTTAAATAACATGATGCAATCAAGTGACATGCAGGAATGCCTGTATGAAACCTGCAAATCAAACTAGTGCTTGCATTTCTGCATTATTTTTCAATCTGCATCACTTAATGGACAGCTCTGCTTTCTCATCTTTAATGAGCCATACAGAAACAACCTGAAAGGAAGCACACAGCACATTGTATTTTTCCCTTATAGTGCCAAAAATATCCCCACAAAATAACTAAGGCCTCTCTTCCTAAGCAGGCAAATAATAAACAGAAAAGCATGCACACATTGGGAACAGCTCCAAAAATGTGAATACCTACACATTTATTCATGCAAGTGAAAGGAGACCAGAAAGGCTTAGGTGCCAAATTTTGCTGCATTGTGAAACAGACGCAATTCCTGACAAAGCCAAGGAGAGCTGCACCTGTTTCTTGTAGAATTAAATCCAATACTGAATAACAGATGACAGAAGAAAAACAAAACCAAACACCCCTTCCTCCCTGCAAAACCAAGGCTGCAGCATGGGCATTTTCACTGGGCAGCAATGATCTGCAGGCAATGCAAGTCCAATTCTGTGACCTTATCACCGGCATACTAACATGCCTGTCAGAGCAATCCCCGGGGCCCATAACAGGGAAATGAAAATGAGACTGATGTTGAGGTTGCCTGAAGAGTATTTTGAATGACTTTCAGCTACCCTGCTTCCTGTGCTCACTGCTGTACTGCACTTTAAGTTTTATGTGGTTCCTCCCCCCTCACCCACACAGCCACTTGTCAGGTTTTCATAGGCACAGAGCTAATGTGAAGCAACAGATGCAAATGTTTCAATGGAAATGCATATTAACCAGCAGACAAATGTCTTTATTTCCCAAAGACTCAGCTTTATCACCAGACGTTAGGCTCTGCTTGAAGATTAGTCTGTCAGAAAGAAAAAAACAAGAAAAAAAGACTAAAAGATAACACACTACTAACTTGACAAACAATTTAGAAAGCACAGAAACAAGATGCCCCACCATTGGTATTTTTCAGATCAGAACTGCATTTTAACTACCAAAGTTAACATAAGCCACTTTAACAGCATTAGCATTGAACATGAGACCCAAAAACTATGATATTGATGAAAACAGCATGCCAAAAAGGATATGCAAAATAGAGGAAAAAGTGCATTCCTGCCTCTACTACTTAGTTTCACTGTTGTGTTAAATCTCTACCTTTCCTTGTAAAATGGTACTTTTAATGATGCACAGTTATGCCTTTTCATAAAAACTGACACGTACTTTGCATTCTCCTGCAAAATATTAAAGGGCCTCACAACATTTCTTTGGAAAGTCTGCCTATGGATGCAGTGTTGCAATGTGACATTGGGAAGCTGCCTAGTAACCAACTCTGCACTGCATGGCAAGGGCCACAATTTCACTTCCACTACACTAGGTATGGACTTTGTTTCATTAAGGGCTTTTGTTTCGAGTTTGGCTTTTTAAAAAAAAATTTAAAGATAAGTATTACTTCCCCCTTCCTTCCCCCCCTTTTTTTTTTGTCAGACAGCCATTAATCAACACTCCATTAGAGCACTGGTAATTAGTACCTAGAACAGTAATTCAAGTGAATACAGGCCTGGGACCCTGACTTTACATATGTTGACATAAATCCTCACTTCGTCCACTGATTTCATTAGTTATTCCCATCACTAAGAAAATACAAATCACAATTAGCAAATCAAAGGAGAATAAACTTTATCTTGAGCACTTTTGACAGTGCCTTATTTTACCCTTCTACAACATGAAGAGTTTTTCTACAAATTGCAGCAAGAACACTTTAAGCATTACTTTTTCATACATCTCAGCAAAACATCAGGTCAGCACCGACAAAACAATAGATTTGATGGGCTTTGTTAGCCAAACTAAAGAGACAAGCTTGCAGTAAGCAGTGATAGGTGTTTTTGTTCTTTTTTGAGCACAGATCCATAAATGTATCATTTCCTAGAAATTACAGGAAACAAGGGAATGTGTGCTGAGAAAATGGCCTACTCTCAGCAAAGCAGTAAAAAACCAGAATCTTCCAAAACTTGTGGGAATAGCTTATTATTCCCAGCTCAACATACAGAGGAAAAAAGCCCACCCATCCAAAAACAATCCCAAAAATAAACTAATCCACATTTTTAAATTTTTCTGCCAGCAAAACTACAAACATTCCATTGAAATGCCTCCTGCACCTCTGCCCTCTCCTATTTCCTACACTCAAACTGTCTTTGGGCGATGCTGAACAGACTCTTGTTGCAATATAATATTTGACATGAACAAGAGCACTATCCTCTCAATCACATGAAATTCTCTCAGCAGTTCTTGAAATGATCAACTCAGCATGGGGGATATGCATTAACAATCAAAGCATTATGCTAGTGCTCTGCTCTTCATCTAATGCTTTTGGAAATGACAAATAAAAGACTGGAAAGCTTAGTGGTGCAAAACATATTGACTCCCTCTGTCTTTCTAAAAGTCTTGTGAAGGAGCCTCATCTTTTTCTTCCTGCAAGCTGCGTAACAATCCACTAATGACTGAGACAAATTCTGATCTTACACCTAGAAAGGTTTAATGGCCCAATCAAGTAAATAATGCACGGAGATTTTTCATATCAAAATATCAAGCCACCTTGGATTAGAAGATTCCATGACATATTCTCAGTTATTAACGCACAGCATTTATTATACCTTTATGAGAGTTATTCCGAGTGCTTTCTTGGGTACTTGTCCTGTGATTTCATCGCAGACTTTATGAATGTACTGATGAGGAATGACAAAAACCAGCAGGTCTGCATCCTGTACTGCTTCCTTAAGGTTTGGGACAGCAATCTGTGTAGTTACGGGAGAGAAAGGCTGCTTAACTTTACAAAATTAACACTACACACAAGTGTTGGCTGATAAAGTAAAAGCAGAATCACAGAATTAAATAGGTTGGAAAAGACCTCTGAGATCATGGAGTCCAACCCTGAATAAACACCACCGTGTCCTCTAGATCGTGGCACTGAGTGCCACATCCAGTCTTTCCTTAAAGACCTGCAGGGACAGTGACTCCACCACTTCCCTGGGCACTCCATTCTAATGTTTAGTCACTCTTCCTATGAAAAAATTTCTCCTAATGTCCAATCTGAACCTCTCCAGTTTGATCTTGAACCTGAACTCCAGCAGTTTGGTCTTACGCTGAAGTTAAGACTTACTGCTTTCTTATATGGAAGCTGAAGTAGCATAAAGACAATTGTGAGACCAAAAAAAAAAAAGAAGAGTGCATTGTATTTACTTAACTGCATAATTATATAATTTTACTTGTTCAAATCTCTGATGTCATCAGTAAAATAGCATACAGTCTGAAATATTATAAACCATAAAGACGTTAACAAAACAAATTTCTAACTCCATTCACAGCACAAGCAATATTCCCTCTGCTCCATAACCATAATTTAGCCTCTGAGCCTTACCACATTATCTGGTAGCTTGTGTCCAGGGAGATACTTTACATTTTCATGGTCATTATTTATGATATCTGTCAGTTTTCTCCCACCAATATTCTCCTCGAAGACCCACATCTTCACTGTGGAAGCAAACTTCTGCAATTGTTTTACATTATTACCTATTATTTTGGCAACTGCAGAACCCCTGTATGAAAAAAAACAAAAACAGTCTTAAAAATTATGGTTTTGCTGTAGAAAAAGAGAGATTGTCTTTAAAACAATCACAAATTCACAGACTATTTGACCAGTTACCATACAGTTTTTGATCTAGTAAAATAAGTGGAAAAATACACTAGTCATTCACACCTGCTGCTTTCTCTCAACTATAGCTAGAGTAGGTTGGACTGAAGCATTTACCGAAAACATCTTTATTTATTTTGTCTTATTGGCTATCCACTGAGAGTTAAGGTTACTGTATCTCCCCAAATCAAATTGATTCTATCTTCAAAGCAGAGGTAAAAGTAACATACTAAATTTTGTTAAATGGGTCATTTTCACCTTTAAGAGATGGGAAGCTTCTTTGCTAAAATGACTGACTTATCAATTGTTGTACAATTCTGATTGGCACTGAAAGCCAAGAATCATTGCAGAAGTTATAAGCTTTATGGTTGTGCAGCCAGCCTCACAGAACTTAAAAATTGCAACAGCATCCTCTGAATTTGCAGGCAGACAAGTCCACTACTGTTACCCTCATATTCTCCCCAAGAATAGCATACAGTGAGATCTACATTATGGTTATCAATTTTACTTCTCAAATCTCTAAGCAATAATGAAATTAATCACAATTACAAGAGGAAGAACAAACACAATCTTCCCTTTCATCATTCTATTAAACCTGTCAACCTAAGTTCCCTTCCTGGGACAGGAGGTAGGTTTGTGATTACTGATAAAGTACTAAGGAGACAAAAAAAGTTTAAGACATGCGATAGAGTCCTTGATCTGAGGTGTGTGTGTGTGTGTGAGTGTGTGTGTAAACTGCACTGTATTAGGAGGTAGGAACACAAACTTTTCCAATCTAGTTATACTCACACAATCCCTTAAATTTATATTGGACATTGCTTGTAATAAAGCCATAGCTGGCAACTCAACAAAATGGATTCATTCTGCTTCAAGAGCTCTTGATATGGCACCACTTCTTGTGCTGTATTAAAGATGTGTGCTAGCACAGGGCTAAGGTTGCTTTCTAAGTAGTGGCAGAAAAAAATTTAGTATCCTAAGTAGACCTTTTACAGTTAAACCATAAAACTGCATGTCTTAAAAGACTGGAATTTACTTCTCTAATAGCACTTCACACACTAAAAATGCCCCTGGGCTCAGGAGGTGATACAGAAGACAATTGTAAGCCATCTCTTATCAAGCTCATACAGCATGGTTTCTGCTGCACTGATACAGCTCATCAGCACAGCCTCCAAATGTCAGATCCATACAAACAGCAGATCCCACATTCAACACAACACAGGTATGTGCTCCTCAGAAAGTGCTTTGAGTTCTTTGAAGAAAAGCAAATTTACTACTACAGATTTATATACAAAGTTCGGATCCAGGCAAATCCCCTGCTTTCTGTTTTGAACTTCACTACACATTCTCTCTGCTTGTTGGTGACAGAGCAAGACAGAAATAACTGATTCAGCAACTCTCCAACTGGGATTTTCAGTCTGCCAGCAGAAAGTCTGGCAGTGTGTACTACTTAAGTGAGAGATTAATTCCATTACTATTTAACACTTAAATGCCCGAGCTGTCTTTCCCCCCCCCNATTAAAAGAAGTGAAGATTTGCCTAGTCTTAGTTTCTGAATTCAAGAAGATCCTCCTGACTAGGTTATCTGGTTCCTCATTTCCCATGATGTTGCAACCACACTTTTAGGACCATTTCACAGTGGGTTTGCTTTCCCTTCACCATTTTTTAACTAAAGCACAAAGCCAAAAAACTCCTTAGCTTGCCGTGAAAACAGCAGCAGTGTGGAGGTCACGATATGCAAGTGCAAATGATATCATTATCTATCTCTACCACTGTCCCTGTAAAATCACTTCAGTTAAGCCACAGTTCCTCCCAGTTTCGTACAGCAAGTTCCTAGCTGCATGAACCCCTCTGTCCAATAACTTTTCCCATCTCTTCCCAAATTTTACAGTTTCTGTTCAAGTTTAGCAATCAGGTTAATGAACAACTGGTTCCAAGAAAACAGAGGGTTAAATTCTGGTTGTGCACACCTCATTAACTTGCCCTGGAACTGCTATCAGAAGAAAAGGATACAGTACATGACCAAGGCAGTGCTTGCACTGCTTTAAATGACTCTGGGCACTGTCCTGGAATCCCAGGGCTCCAAGGCATATTCCCAAGGCGTACCCTCTCCACATTCAAGATACGGTCTTTTAAGACAGGGGATAAAGTAAGCTAACACAATCACTTCACCACCAGCTGAGCAACCCTAAGAGGGCAATGGCAGCAAACACCACAGGTCCTGCTCTTCTGTGCTGAGCCATCTGTCCTGTCCCATGATCTTTCATCAGGCGTCAAGTGACCCCTGCCAAGCCAACTTCATTGTTAAGGTGACCTTCCCGTAGCAACCCAACCAAACAAGTCTGACTGGAAGCAGATAATCAACAAGGTGAATGGCTAAACCCTTCTAAAGTTACTGTCCTGCCAAGCTCCTTTAGGGTTTTTTTCATCCCAGATACAGGATAAAGGGCTGTGAGAAGGCAAAGATTTGTCTGACAGAACCATCTCACATAGAACCCCAAAACCCACTGTCTCCAAACTGCTCACGATGCCAAACCCCACTCAGATCAACTACTTACGTGCTTACAATTTAGGCACCACCAATCATACATTCCTATAACTCAGCCTTCAAAAATATATAATCCCCAAGTATCAGTGATCGATGTTTATAAATGCTTCAATTTCTTTCTAGTTACCTGCTTTAATGCATTAAATATGAATACCTTAATTAAATATTTTAGGACCACATGCCCCAGTTCAAAAAGGCACTTACAAGGTACGTTAATTTGGTCCAATTTATTTAAATGGTTACACATATTACTGAATCACAGTGCTCTTTGCAGTCAGGGTTTGGTGTCTGTCACCCCTTGGACTTTGAGGAAGAAACCACCTACCTCTCCAAGAACTACTGTTTTCAATTTTCAATTACTTTGGTTTCTGCTTTCCTGACATGAAAAACACTGCCATTACAAATGAAAGAAGCCATAAGTTATTTAAATACGTTTATCCCCAAAAGAAAGAGAGTATGCTACTACCAGGCATCAGCTTTTTTCTTTCTCTCAGCATAGGAGATATGGGCATTTTGCCACCACCTCATCCTATAAGGCAGGAGCTTTTTTTATTTATTAAACTGATCCAGTGAGGTGAAAACGAAATACATTTGCATGTGGTTATTGCTAGTAAGCAGTATCTACAAATCCTTTTGCTTCTGCAAGCATGTTTCATAGTGAATCAAGTATATATGCAGTCAAACTTCCTAAAACTTTTTCTAGATTTCAAGTATGGAACAACAGCCACAACACTGCTAAAAGATGAGGTCTAACTGCATAATTTTCTTCTGACATATAATGCAATGCACAGTGTCTTCCTGTTCATCTTACAAGCTAGTGCAAGGAAAGCAAGAGATGCTGCACTGAAATGTCAGCCACTCCCTCAACAAGACATCACAAAATAAAATAAAACTTGGCAGCTGCTGGTATTTTTAACAGCAGCAAAGGCAACTGCATGGAGTGGGCAGGGGGTGAGCAACAAGTCTAAGATCATCCTGACAAAAGACTGGCAAGTTTGGTTTAATAAAACACAGTACCTTGCTCTACACTGAACTCTGAGTTTAATATCTTAAAACCCAATGTTACTGGAATGTGTGCTTAGCATTAGTGCTTGGAAATTACAAACTGTGAAGGTGCATTTCTATAACCCATGGTACTTAATTTACGCACTGTAAAGGGGGACCCACTGTAAGAACAATGATCAGGAATGGTAGGGAAATGTGTAAAGCCAAAGAAAAAGGTAAAGCACACAAAAAGGGATTATTAATACGGTACTCCTCTTGAAGAATGACCTGGAGTAAATCTATTGCTTTCAGTGGATGCAGAGGCAAGTTTATTTAAGTCTAATTATAAACTAGAGATAGAGGCAGCAACAAAACCTTGTCTTAAGCTCTGAGTCCCTTAGTATAATCAATTGGGGGGGGGGCGGAGAGGAAGGTATTTCAAATAAACTAGCGTGTTGCAATTCTTCTTTGAACTGTCTTGGAAAACAGGTACACAGGAACACAGACAACTCCGAACAACACTTTTGTAGACAAGTGAGGTTGTTAGTGAAGCTCTACAGGCAGGGCGTAGTTAGAAAAAAAAATTTCAAAAATGTACAGCATCTTTAATGTCTACGTCATCTAACATCGGACAAAGCACACAACAAACACCAGATTAAAAATATCCTAAAACAAGTCCTTCGCAGAACACGCAAGCGTTTACAAGCACTAAAACTGGGTGCTCGATTATGCCTCTTTTTCCTCCGAGTAGGTCAGGACAGCACCTCCGCTCCGAGGGATCCGGGGGCAGGACGAGTCCCCCGGCGGGGCAGGACGAGCCCTCCCGCACGGAACAACCGCGCCCCAGAGCCCGCCACAGCCCGGCGACACCGCGTTCCACCGCTGGCACCGGGTGGCCTCACGGCCGCTACCCGAGGGGAGGGGAACGGACAGCAAGGCCCGGGTGGGCACAGCCTCCGGGAAGGCCGGGGCGCGGCGGCCGCCGAGGTGCCCGCCCTGCCAGGGGCAGCCGCACTCACCAGTTGCCCGAGCCCACGACGCAGACCCTGAGGGGGGCAGCGGAGAGCGCCATGACAGCGCCGCCCGCGCCCCGGCAAAGCCGCGGCGAAAAGCTCCGTGAGGCGACCGCCCCTCGCTCCCGCCTCCGCCGCCAGGGGATCGCCCGCTTCTCCTCCGGCCCCGGGGCGTGACGGGAACTGTAGTTCCACACCCCGCCCACCGGATCTGCGGGGCGCGGGAGGGTGCCTGTGGAGGACTCGGCTAAATGGAGCCCTCGGGCAAAGCAGGCAATCCCGCATATCCCAGAATCACTGAATCATTTAGGTTCGTAAAGACTTTTGCGATCATCGAATCCAGCCTATGACTGAACACCACCATGTCTGCAACACGATGGCACTGAGTGTCACATCCAATCTTTCCTTAAACACCTGCAAGGGTCGTGACTCCATCACCTCCCTGGGCAGCCCATTAAAATATCTAACCACCCTTTCTGTGAAGAAATTCTTCCTAATGTCTAACCTGAACCTCACCTGGCACAGCTTAAGACTGTCTTCTTGTTCCATCACTTGTCACTTGGGAGAAGGGACTGACACCCACCTGGCTACAACCTCCTTTCGGGTAGTTCTGTACATCAATAAGGTCTCCCCTGAGCCTCCTTTTCTCCAGGCTAAATAACCCCAGCTCCCTCAGCTGCTTCTCACAGGACTTGTGTTCCAAATCCTTCACCAGCTCCGCTGCCCTTCTCTGGACTCACTCTGGCACCTCAATGTCCCTTCCGAATTGAGGGGCCCAGAACTGGACGCAGCACTCAAGGTGTGGCCTCACCAGTGCTGAGTGCAGGGGAAGAATTCTTATTGTCACTGTTTTCTGCTGAAGTAATACCATACATTTCAGTCATATAGGTAACAACAAAACTTCTGCTCTCTCCAAGTGCTCTGTATTTTTGGAGTAAGTCTGTGAAGGCTCCCAGGTGTGGAGGAACCGATGTATCAGGCAATAAAGCAAGTTAGGCCTGAAGGGATCTTAACAACAGAAATATGAGTGTTTTCAAATACTCCTTTCCCCTCAGCCTTCAGCCAAAATCATGTTGTTCTCCATCCTACATGCTTCTCTAGGGAAAGAAAATGTGGATGAGTTGTTGGTCTGATAGATGTGTTTGAGTCATCTGTGATAAACTTTTCCATCAAATGTGTGTTTCTACTCACACTTTTAGCTGTATTTAATAACAAATAATTAAGGAGAGACTGAGGAGAGATCTCATAATGGTCTGCAACTTCCTCAGGAGGGGAAGTGGAGGGGCAAGCATTGATTTCTTTTCTCTGCTGACCAGTGATAGGACCCAAGGGAACAGCAGGAAGCTGTTGTGAGGGTTAAGTTGGATATTAGGAAGAGGTTCTTCACCCAGAGGGTGGTTGGGCACTGGAACAGGCTTCCCAGGGAAGTGGTCACAGCATCAAGACCACCAGAGTTCAAGACGCATTTGGACAACACGCATAGTGTGATTCTTGGGGGTCTCCTGTGCAGGGCCCAGAGCTGGACTGCGATGATCATTGTGTGTCCCTTTTATGATTCTATGACAATGCTCTTGTCCCTGTTCCAGGACTGTGCCACCCTCTCTTTATTAAACTCAACTATGTGTCAAGGCAATACCCTTTTGAGCTTTTCATTACAGCACATTTCTTCTCTTGTACCTCTTCCAAATGGCTTGCTAGGTGTTAGCTGTCGATGAGATGCTCTTTCTATTGGAGGCTATATGAGAAGAAAAGTTGGATCAGCTCTGTTGCCTTTTGGGTCATCATAGCTGAAGCAGTGTGAACTGCTACATGGTGTTTTCTTTCCAGTTTAAAACCAGGGTTTTCATTTAGTCCACCACCAGTTTACTATCAAATTAAACTATACTAGAAGGGAAAAAAACCCCAAAACAACAACCAAATCAACAAAACATGCCTAAATCCAATCTGCTTGCACTAGTATCTTTATTTCTACTGCTAGCACTTCCTAATGTGGAGAAAGCCCTCAACTCATTGTTTGAGTCCAGTGAGGGTGTGTTTTGCTTATGCTTGCTTTAAACATTCAGAGACCAGGGTTGATAATATCTAGTCTAGGTATTGAGGGATTGGGGAGGGGGTGGTCCTATAAAATTGAGTAGTAAGTGACTGGAATCTAAATACTTAATGAAATAGGGAACTGAATATTATGCAAAATGTACATCCTGAATATGAATACTTCAGGATCATTTTGACAGTCTGGACATAAAGGTTAAAGTCTTTATTAGGCTAAATGGGAAATATAAAAAAATACAGATAAATTATAATTCCTATAGATTTTCTCATAAAGATGACAGTTCTTCAACAGTCTAGAAGGCTATGGTCTGTCAGTTTGCAATATATTATGAGGCTGTGTGTGTACTTGTGTTTTACATGGCATTGCCATTGTCTCACTGGCAGCCTGCAACCTCAAATACAACATGCATTTACACCATGAACTAAACTGCACTCTACTTAAACAGATCAAGTTTACACAAACTTGAAAAACAGCCAAAATAAAAACACATACTCATCTTGAAGAATCCTCAGATGCATTACAGAAGTACATCATGCAAGCCTACCATGCCCCTTTAAATTTTACAGAATAGAATAAAATAGACTCTTTCAGTTGGAGGGGAACTACAACAACCATCTAGTCCAACTGCCTGATGAATTTAGGGCTGATTAATTTAAACTGCTTCTGAAATAAGAAGTGGCCAATCCTTTAAATAAAAACATTGCAGACAACGGGAAAGAAAGGGCAAGAAAGAGCCCTTCTACTGTTAAAACAAATGCTACCAGATCATTAATGTTAGCAAGAATACAAGATTTTCTTTTATGCCTCGTCTGCAGAATCAGACAGATGTGTTCAGGCAATCTAGTTGTACTGTCTAAAGGTGCTGTCCTCCCATCCTAGCGGACCAAACCAATCCCAGCTGGAGATTTTAATCTTTTTCTCAAGGTTGGCAGAAGAAATTACATGTCAGTGGCTTGAGTTTGGAGTCTGACATCTTACCTTAAATTGCTAACGAGAAGGGTCAGGAGCAAAGGCAATCTGAAAGGTAATCTCAGGGAAATTGAACCTGCAGCATCTTTCATAAAAACCCATGTCCCAATGGTACAGCTGTGACAGTCCAGGTATAATCAATGGATTGAAGTCACACATACTCATATCCGTATTCCATTCTCCTTATTGAGCAACCAGCCAAAGGGAAGTAACAGACAGCTGGGCTCTAATAGATCAAGTCAAACAACTGTTTGCCTGAATTACGGGTTTTAAGGCCTTCAGGTTCTGGGCTTTGCGTGGAAGCAGCTGCGGCGTGAGCACATGTTCACTTATACCAGCTTTGCTATGGCAACAGTGTGAGCTCCTCTGACAGGTGAAGCGGGCAGCTGGGTTTATTAAACCACCACTAAGATTTGACAGATTTGATCTGTCAGCACCCCAAAAGACTAAGTCAATATTAATTTTATTTAATGCGTATCAGAAAGCAGCTAGTTTGGTACCCATAATTCCATTACAGAAAAAAGAAAAGGAAGAAAGTTTGTTAACATAAAAATACATTTTGGATGGGGGAGAAAGTAGTACACAGTGGTATCACTGTTCTTGTTTTCCAGTCTTCCTATGTATCTAAGTGGCTCGTTGGTCCAATGTCAATAGAAATAGATCTATTTATTTTCTTCAGTCCTTCATTTGACTTTACACACAGTGATGAAAAAGACAGCATGGATTGAGCAACCATTAAGAAGAAAAAAAGCAACTAATGAAAGGGCAATATAAAGCTCTAGTTGCATGTTCTAGGGTACTTATAGGCAGAGTCTCTGTGCTTACAGCTTAATGTATTGATCTGTTATAACTATTCTAGATATTGCTGGGATGCCTGTTCCTCTTTTTCTAGGGAGTTCTCTATTTGTCTGACTTTCCAAGCATTTGTTGAAACCTGACAAGCTCCTTTCAAAACTCAGTACCCAGAGATAATAAGATACGTCAGTGCTAATCTGCAACTGCAAAGAGTCCTGTACAAAGCACAAACATCTGGCAACTAAAAAGTACAGAAGAGCTAGAGTAAAATAAAATATTTAGCTTCAATTGCAAATTTCTGAAAACAAGTCTTGATTACCTACTTGGAAATTTTCCCTTTAATAGGCTGATTTTATTGTTGAATATATTCTAAAAAAAGTTTTCTTAGGATATAATTAAATACATTAAATAGCAGTTTTCTTTTAGTTTATTCTTGGTGTTCTACACAAAAGATAAGGATCAGAGTTATATGTAATTAAATAATTATTTCACCAGAATATATTAACATCTTGAAACACATTTTGAGTCGTTCTAAATTGTGGTGATTTTCTAGGATTTTCTTTTACGAATGTGCTGTTGTAAGAATGTGGGACTTACAAAATTCTGTGACTTCTTTCATACTATAAACTCCTGTCTATCATATGGATTAGGCAGTGTAGCTCAGCCTCTCTGAATAGGTGACCTCAAAGGTAAGCAGATTGAGATATAATAATTAATACTTTTAAAAAGACACCTTAGTTTTTAAAGGATCTCAAATACAGACATGAGGATGGGGTCCTGCCTAAATTAAACAAACATAGATGTAATTGAATAATAGAATTAAGGAAGTCCCAGTCTTTGCCTCTTTTGAAGGTGTACAGGATGAGAAGGAGTTAGGTTTATCTTTTAGTTTTTGGGATTTTATTGCCGGTGACTGATGGGTAACTTTGAAGGCCTGCATAAATAAGTGTACATGAAGGCCAGGAAATGGCAAGAAACACAGACATTTTACCTTCCCTCCCCTTCACCTCCACTCCCTATTCATCCTTTCTTCACATAACCTGTTTCCCCACATCTTATCTGTGCTTGTTTTGTCAGCTCTCCACAATTTTATTCAAATATTTCTCTTTCCAGACCTGTTCTATTTTGACTGACTAATCTGCATTTTTGAGGATAAAAAGTTAATGAGGAAAGGAAGATGGTTTGTGGGTTAAAAGCCATTTTCCTTTTCCTTACATTGAGGGAAATGTGCTTAGTTTATGTTTAGAGAAGTATCCACCTCATGCAAGCTTGACAAGCACCTTCAAAATAAGTCAGTCTTTCAAACAGATCACACCTTTATTCTCAAAGAAAAAAGAATGTTTCAGCTTTATCATGTTGCATTTTGGCAGGCCTTACAAGATAAATAAAATTTTAATCTAGTGGTGAACCTAGGTCAAGCACAGATAATAAAGCTTAATAAATAAGGAGAAATCTGGAAAATAAATATCTGATTTTAGCTTCATAAAGACCTTCTGTCTGTGTTTTACATGTTATACTGATACTGTTTTTTCCTCTGCCCGCACAATTTCTTTCAGGTAATTTGTTGCAAATTATCCCATTAAACTTCTGTGTAACATCTTTATTAATTAAGATTAATGATAAACCTTTATTAATGATAAACATTTTGTGTCAGTAAAAAGGCCATCCTCCCTCAGTTGCCCATTCCCCTTTCTGTGCTTTCTTCCCCCACCTTGTGCTGATACAAAAGTTGTCATTTGTGCTGTCCATGCAGAAAATCAAAAAGGAGAATTAGCTGTGTTTATCTGCCTTTTCTAACTTAAACTGTTGAATGACTGTCTTAGCCCATAGTAAGAAGTCAAATGTCTAAGCAATTTAGTGTTATTAGATTTGTATTCTGGATCACAGAGTCTAAATATAAAACAGAGACAAAATTATGTGGGCTGAGGGCAATCCACAAAAATGATCTTTGCAAATACGGGTGTCTGCCAGGAAAGTGTTTCTTGCCTACAATCATTAGGCCATGGAGAACTATTTTTAGAAGATTTACTTGTCATTGCTCTTATATAAACAGCATTAAAATCTATTCCTTACAAAACAAAAAATAAAGGAAACTTTTGCTCTAGAGATGTGGATTTCCCCCCTTTTTTGAAGTGCATATGACCTCAAATCATTCCTTTCTTTTCTGTCTTCCATTCTTCTTGAAATTTAACTAGCCTTCATCTCACCTTTCTCACTGAACCACACTGATGGCATGCAGGGAATGCTTTCTTCCTAACCTTTCCTCAGCAAAGCACACAATAACAAGCTTTGTCTTTGGAAGCTAGGAAAATGGTGATGGTGTAGGAATGTAGGACTAGTTCCCTGCTGTTTAAGTCAGCTTTAATAAAGCCTTAAATTTGCAGTGCATAGATCAGCATCTCTGATGTGATCCTTACAGCTGCTAGAGATTAACTAGTGCCTCTGCTCTGGTGCTTATTCCAGCTATGTCTTGCTCTCATCATTGGGTTCTGCTTCATGGATAACTCTTGCTCAGTAGTTTCTCTGCCTTCCAGATAGTGCAGTGACAGGATCTCTTACAAAACTCTAAAATGAGCCTCCCACTACTGTGCAGCCTCAATCCATGGAACTGTGTTCCTGTAGCAGCACAGAGCTATTATCAAGCACATACAGAGTATAAATGAGGTTTAAGAGAAGTGAATTGAAATTATTTACTGTTTGTCACTTTTATTAGTCAGAAAAGGTTATAATCATGTTGCATTTTTTTCTCTGTGGTCTGCTGACTGCAAAGGGATTATTGAGGGAGGGAAAAAAAGCCAAATTAATTAAAATTTGGTTCTTTAGGTGAACTGCACTGGCTAATGTCCATTTAGCATAATTGTTCTCATCTGTCTTTGTGTATCATTATCCACAGAATGATGCAAATAGGCAAACTCTGCTTTAACTTGAGTGGAAGTTTTGTACTTTGTTTATCACTGTGATGCCACAGATGGCTGCAGATCTGCTGCACATTCATTGGCATCATTGCATCCACATTTTAATGTGAGAGAGTTCTAAGTGGCCTTGCAAGCTTTTAACAAGGCAGTAGTCAGGACTGTCTTAGCAGTGAGGTTAACTACTACTGGTTTCTTGGACTGTTAGGCACTATCATCATGCTGACTCTGGGCAGCTCTGGAGGGGCACTTGGCATCAACATGTTGTTGTAGTGAAAGATCTGAGAGTAAAGAAGTATCTGGACTTGAAGTGAAAACTATTTCTAGCTGGTCAAGATGTAAAATGTCTGACTGGTCAGTTGAATTATGGAATTAAAGGTTCATGGATGTAAGCAACATTCGCAAGATGGGAAGCACAGCTAAGTGGCTGCACAGTCCTCTCAGCCATAATGGAATCTGATGTGCTGTCCAGTGGTCTGGAATCAGGATAGATCACTTAGAATCTCTCTCTACTGTGCTCCAGTGACTGTTACTACATCTAGAATGAATTTTTAACTGGCATGCAACTGGACATCAGCTTTCTGGAAAGAAAGTCCCAGTTCATTCAATACAGGTTTTTAGTAACACAGGACATGAAGTTTGGAACTTTCAAAATAAGGATGGAGACAGTAAAGACACTTCCACTAACATAGGGAATGCTGACTTATATATGTACATCTTAATTTCTCTCCATATATCAGATATTCAGCCTTACACACCCTGAAGAAAACATTCAGATAAAGTTATTGTAGGAAGATGTATTGACTGATTTTTTTAGAAATAATTGTGCCCAGCAATCCCTGCTAGATCAATAATATGCTTAGCTGATGCTCTCAGTAGCTGTCTCTGAAAGTTGGTTTGTTACTGCTTAATAGCTTTTATTGACATAGACTGTGTGAAATTGTATGCAGTTCCAAAATTGATCTTTTTTTTGTTGCATTCAAATTTGGTTATATGCCACTGTCATTTTTTGGAGCAAATTAGTGAACTGTCATGTCTGTCTAGAGAAACTGAACTGAGAACCTTGAAATGTGTTTTTTGTCATGTAGACATTGTGAAACAATAAATAATAGGAATTCACTATGAAACAGTCAATGTAAAGTACTAAAATCAGAAAATAACTTTGTTCATTTTAAGTGAAATGACAGTCTCAGTGTGCATGGACTGGTGAACATTGATGTAGCAAGGAGAAAAAAATATAAGAAAGGTACTCCATTTTTAAATGGAAATTAATATTTAGGTATTTACAGAGCATTTTAACTCTGTTGCTGTCAGGACCCTCAGAGGGCCTATTGACTCTAGTTATCTTGAGCAATCTGCAACCATAATTTTCCATAAGTCTTCTCTGGAACTTCTTCCCCGTTTCCCAGGCTTTGGCTGCCTCTGTTTGCAGGTAACTGCGCTGTGGCACAGCTGTGTATTGTTGGATCAGGCTGCTCTGTAAAGAACTAGGTCAGGAGAAAGCTGTGAGAAGCCTCAAATGGGACTAGGATGCACATTTCCACCCATGCACACTCCATCTATGGTCTCAGGAGCTGCATTTCAGCTCAGGCCTTGCTGTTATGTGGATGCACCTGCGCTGATCCTGCATCTCTGAGAGGAGGAGTGAGACTAACAACGGGACAAAGATCAGCTGCACAGAAAGGTGGTTTATTTATATTCCTAACTGACTTTACTTGTTTAAGCAACCACAGAGCCAGTTTATTTGAGTAAAATTATGCAGGATTAGGGACTAGGGCCATATGAAGTAGCAATGAATACATGACTCATTCATGCAAAGAAAGTACATACAAAGGGGAAATGATTGCAGATTACAAAACTATTTAAGACTGGAAGTGAAAACATCCTCTTACTCCCTTGTACTATGATTATGTGATATTAAATTGAAAATAAATCAGGTAGGATAAACAAAATCTATATCTATACTGTTCTATATAGTATTTAGTAAAAAGCAGGTTGCTAACTCTTCATGTAAAATGTAAAAACTCCAGCAACTACTCCAGCTAATACTTCCTTAGCCGCAAAATACCTAATAGATATTGAAACACTGCCATAAGAGATCCTTAGGAGACTTAAGAGAATTGCCTTATCCCATGGCTCCACCTGGGCAGTCAGGCTGGTTACTTAATTAAATCTCAGGTAACATTCTCCTAAGGGGTGGTTTTGTATGGCAGGAAAGAAGTTTGTGAGCCTTTGAGCTGACTACCAAGCCAAGATGCTTGATGAACACCAGGTTGTGGACTATCAGTTGTGTAAAGCCAAACAGTCTGCAGTAGTTCTTCTATGTGGGACTCACAGGGTGTCAGTGATCCCAGGGAAGAAAAGTACAGGCTGCAGTAGTAAGAAAGCCAAATTGCACTTGGCAGTCACACTGGGATAGGCATGTCATTTCTTGGCCCCACTGTCTGCATCCCTTCTATTCTCTTTGTAGAGACCCCAGCGCTCTGAATGTTGACTTTGTGCTATTTTATCTGGTTCACTGTAAAGAACTCTGCCACCCTGCAGCATACAGATACAGACCTTGCTGCTCTTGATCTGTACAGGGTATGGTTATTGCCCTGTGCTTGTCTGCTTTGTAAGTGACCGCCACTTACACTTACAGGAGGGACAGCTTGTACCTCAGTTTCTGACCTAAAGACAGCTGGGCAGCTGCTTGTTTCCTGAGTTTCATTTGTCTCTGGATAGTAGGTCATAATAAGTGATCCTGTAAAGGTTTAAAACTGCATATTTGTGGACATCAGGTCCTTATGTAATTTTAGAGCACTGTAATGGGAGTTTCGAGTGAGACTTTTCTATAAACCCCATCTCCTATTTTTTTCCACCAATACAACTCAGTGAAGGATGGAGGGCAGATCTAACATTGCAGTCTAGTCCCCGCTCTGTGATGGATGGAGGCAGGACAGTTTCCCTGCTGCCTCTGGTCACCTTTAATGAGATGTAACCTTGTTTCTTCCTAGCACTGTGCTGGTGTTTTGCCTTTGCCACTTAGCTTCGTGCTGTTTCATTGCTGTGCATCAGAAAACAAAGCAAGCTGTGCAATGCTAATGTATGCAAAGCCTCTCTGCACTGAGTATGACAACCCCAGTAACCTTTTAATACTGTACATGTAGTCTAACAGTACCAGCAGCATCCAAACCCGCTTATCAGCACACCAAGTTGGCATGGAATGCCTCAAGTGGAGCTGATCTGCAGCAGCTAGTTTCTAACCCAAGCGCATAGGACTTGAATTTATCTTTTCTTCAGGGGATAAAAACTCCCACAAGGGTTGCATCTTTCTGCTTTGTTATTCTGTGGTAGATTCTGTGCATGTTAACCTGCTTGATATCAACACCTAGGACAAATCTGGCATCCAGAGTAACTGTGACTGATTTCAATGTGGTTGTTTGCTTGGAAATCATACACTTGCCATAAATTGTAAAACCCATGGGGTTCTGAAACAGTTTTCAAAGGTTGCAGTGAGCCAGCTTTAATGTCAGTCTGATAGGGTTCGAGGGTATCAACCACAGCGTTTCAGTGTGCTTAACATCATGTGTTTAAAAAAAAATAAAAAAAAAATCAGCATTCAACAGTGTTGTAATTTGCAAACACAGAAGTTATTTTTGTTTCTATTAAATTTTAGTTCCCGTTAACACTTGTGTCAGCAGATACAACAAAACACACTAACAGACAAAAAGACTTTTGAATGCTACTTCATAACAAGAACACAACATTAATTAGCAATGAATGACTTTTACAGGAGATTAATTTGTTGTGCTGTAAAGGAGGAAGCTCCTTTGGCACTAGAGGGAGTTGCTGTTACCTGGCAATAAACCTGTCCAATGCAGCTGAAGTTCAAATGTATGGGGACTTTATTGGTTTACAGAGTTTGTATGTACACTGACAGAGCAAAAGACAAGATGGAGAAGGAGGCATTAGACCAAATGTTTCTGAACAAGATGTGGCACCAAGTGAAGTTTACAGCCAGTAAATATGTCAGTTTTTATTGCAGTTCTTAAAGTTAATGAATGAGTCAAATTAATATCGTACTTTGGACTTAATTTGAGTCTCCAGCCTTTATATTTAAAAAGACTGGGATGTCCTTCATTAGCAAAATCTAAAATGTAAATGTCTGTAGTTTATGGATGGCTTAATAGGTTTTAGCAGCCAACTTAGGTCCCTGCTCAACCGAGATATTTCCAAAAGAACTCTGAATTTCAAATTCCTGAGTGATGCCTCAGTTAATTACTTAGATGTGGGAGGAGCAACAGAAAAAAAAACAACCTGCAAGTGTTTAGAAAAATAACAATGAACTATGGTGATGTTAACAATTTCATCACTAGTTTTGATTTTCTTAGAATCATAGAATCATTTAGGTTGGAAAAGGCCTTTAAGATCACAGTCCAGCCATTAACCTGGTATCTCCCTAAGCACCAGGGTCTTTATACCTTTTACATGACTCCGGGGATGGTAACTCAGCCACTTGCCTGGGAAGACTGCTCTTTAATTTTGGATAGAAAAACTTCATTGTTTGTAATGTTTGTGTGTACTGATGTGATTTTCAGACCTAAAATAATGTTCTAGAACTTGAAGTCTTCATCCCCAAAGCTCATGCAATTTATTTGTTGTAGTTAGGGTTGTGCAGGCATAAATGATGGGCTTATAAAATGCAATAATTGATTTATCAATGGGTTTATAAGGTGCAATCATTAATTAATTAATGATTAATAAATAGGGTGAGGAAGGGCTGAGTTTTGGTCACTATTGGCAGGAAATAAACCCAGTAAATATGAGTAGATAGATATCAATAAATAATACCAGATATCAGTAAATATCAGTGAATGTCTTCAGTAGAAGATAAGTGATAAATCCACTTTTATTTACATAAATCCACTTTGCAAATCAAGAGCACGCCATGAAGTATTGTCTCAAAAGAAAATAGCTATGATTTTATGTAGAGGAGAGGCTTTAGCACTGTTTGATAGCCTAATTTTTATCCATTTGTTTAAAAGTGAAAATTATTTTCAATTATTTGCACAAAGAGATTAACCTCTCTATAGTTATCCTCATCTCTGCAAACTTGTCTCCTCTGCTTTGATATTCTAGTTTATACCTAATACATAAGAATGAATACCAAGATGGTGTAGAAAACATCTGGATTGAAGAATAAATGAACTCAGTAGATAATGAAGCCTCTTGTTATTTGTATTTATTTTCTTAACTGCTATATAACTTGCTGCATCTTTCGAAAGAAATGTTATCTGTTCTCTTGGACATTCAGGTCCTCATATTTGCTGCTAGTAGAGATGATGCATTGTCATTTTTTTGTCTGTGCACTCATAAAATCCATGGCATGACTAATTAATCTGCTGTAATAACAGTGAACTTAGGAGTTTATGGCTTAGCTTTCAAGTTTGCAGGCTTATTTATTTGGAAGTTTCAAACTGTTTCATGTGTTGGCCTTGAGGGCAGTAAAATGTGCACAACACTCACAAGATTTAACCATTCAACATTCATCATCAGTAACACAAGTAGAAGCCTTCTGAAGTGTATAAGTTGTCCAAATGATAATTTAACAGAAAGTTGGCTTTGTAGTCATTAATTACCACATTAACTGGGCACTTTCTTGCACTTTATACCTTGGAAATTTAATTAGAATATTGAATTAAAGAAAAATATTATTTAGCCATTACTCACAGGGAAAAGTGAAATACATAAGCTTTGTAGGATAGGCTATTGCAGGTGTATCCAGGCAATTTTGAGACTGCATTCACTGAAAAAAAATCCTTGGCATCAGCCACATTCCCTGAGTGTTCTTCCCTTTTGAGGAAATGGAACATGTTTCTTTTTTAAATATTTGCTGAATTCTTTGGAATCCATGCCTGAGTGGAATATTTTTTCTATGATGTTGAAATGTGTTTGCTCTTTTGGTTCTTCTCTTTGCTCTGTGACTTCCAAAATAATGTATTCAGGTTCTCTTCTCATGCTATGGTAGGTCAAAGGTACTTTCCTGGAGGCATGAATCTGAAGTTCTTGAACTTTTCCAGCTCTTTTCAATACTTTGTGAGGACTTTTATACTTATCTAGGAACATGTCTTTATAATAATATGAATTATTTTGCTTTCCCTTTGCATGTGAGCGTGGCCTCCTTAGTAAGACCGAGGATATAAGTTACTTTAAATCCAAAAGTTGGGGCTTTTCTTTCTTTTGACACTTTTATAATTTATAGAAATATAACCTAATTAATTTATTATGTCTGTGGGGAATGCTAATCACTGTGAAGTCTAGGTCCTATTGCTTAACTTCTATGATTAGTAGATTTTTATTAGAAACTCTGCAGTTCTGGCAATATATTAGTTTTAAGCTGGACACTGGTGCACAAAGCAATACATTTCCCATTTGCTTTTTTTCTGGCAGTCCATTAATCTCCTGCTAGAACTTCTGTGAGGAATTAATCAGATTTAATGAGGCTCTCATTGTCTCCTTTTGGATGTTATACACTCTGCTGGTGCACCCTTGCAAAATGACATAATGTATTAGATGTTTTGCTTCTTCCTCCATGCATTTTGTGACATTTTTCCTAGATTGCGCTGGCTATCACAGAATGTAAGGCTTCATATGGTATTTTGCTTGACTTTGATTTTGAGCTTTGTAAGCATATTCCTTAGTACCCTGCGGACTTGAGCTTCATACCCAAGTCATCCTTTTTACTGACATTTTGAATTTTCAGTCGTGTTTGCTGAATTGGATTGCCATCCATCTGCTAGAAGCCTTGCTCTGGACTGAGTAGATCTTGAGCTAGGTCTAAATAATGTGCCCAGGTTTAATTCTAAACCTGCCAGTCTTTTAAGCCCTTTCTGAAGCTTTTTGTTTGTGCCCAGCGTTTCAATATTCTTTTCCTTCATGAGAAACAAATTTGATTCTCCAGTTTTCATTCAGCCACAGATACTCTAATGTACCTTGTACCATAGATAAAACCACAATTTTTACTTTTTACATATCTATGCTGCAGTTTCAGTACTTCCTTTGATCTGTATTAACAAGAGATGGTTAAACATACCATGTATTTCACCACCAGCCACCATAAAAAGGTGACTTTCTCAATGTCACTTTTACTTTTAGTGATAACTGTTGCTTTTGTGTAAACTGTATAACAATGATTGAATGTTCTTCTATTGTCTGCTGAATTTCTAGAGAGTAAGAGCTGCAATTAAACCTTTAAAATATGTATTTTAATTTTATTTCTGATGCTTTGTTACATAAAGTAGGCTCTGGTAAACAGGATGCATGGCAGATATCAACTACATGAAGCACTTTGATTCTAGTTGAGTTTGAATTTCTTTATCTTCTACATTATGTAGCACAAATTTTTCAGAGGCACAGCTCTTCCCAAAGGGTGCCACTAACAGTACAGGGAATGCACAGGAAGTTCAGTAACCAGTGAAACAGGAAGCTGTGTGCTTCCTGGTCAGTCCTTCCATAAATGTATTGCTAGATAGCTAAGAGCAGCATTCATGAGAAAAATAGAACTTTATTCTCCAAGGGAGAAGCATTAATTGCATTGTATTACAAATTGTAAATGAAAAATGTACTGCCTCAGTTCTGTGTTACAAATGAAGATGCATCTCTTTTCTGTAAACTTGTATTGTTTGTTTCTGTCACCCCAGCCTTGGTTGAAGCAAACTGCTTCTGGCCAAAAAAAGAAGTTGATAACCTTTGACTTGAACTAAAGGGGAGAATTTTCCTGAGAAAGAGGCTGATACAAGAGTATTTTTCTACCTTTCCTTCACTTTTATTTTTTTCTTTTATCAAGACTCAAGCCTGAAGGACACATACTGCATTTAATCAATTTCATGGAGTTATGCTTGTTTTATGATAGGAAAATGTTAGGAAAAAACAAAGTAGAAAGAAATAATTTCATAGATTTTTTTCTTATATTTATTAATTAATAAGGCTATTAATACCTCTTAATGTACAAACACAGTTCCTATCCTCTGTGAAGAAAATACTCTTGAGTACAAGGAATGTGTCAGAATTGTTATGCATAAAATTTGTGTCGACAGGAGTGGTATTTTCCCTCAAAACTATTAAACTAAAGAAAAATAATCTTAAAACTTGTTGGATCAGGGCATCAGTTTACTTTCATGCAGACAATACTCTTTTTTCCCATAAAACCTTCTCTTTCTTGTGTGATGGCTTGGGTTGGCTTGCTTAAATACATTTCCCTTTGTAATATTTTCCTAAGATTCAAATTACCCTGAAATGCTTGCCTGTGGGTGATGGCCCCTGACTTATCTCTGGTGTGCTGCATCATCAAACATCAGTTTTCCTTCTGAAACTCTGTGAGAGTGAGAAAATGCTGTGGTTGTGTCAGGAGATTTGTCTTCTCTTTCGCCCTGGGTTATAAACATCCTGGCAGTTGACTGCCAGGATTTTGACAGGATTTTTGTTTGGTTTATGTGTAGCCTCTGAAGACTTCATCTAACCTAGCCTTTTTTGGCAAACTCCCCATTACCCTCCTAGGCTGACACTGGAGCAGCTCCATCTCCACTGGGATTTCTAAAGCAGACCAGCCGCTTTTGTTGCTATCAGTAGTGTTGTCTAAACTTGGTTAGAACAGAACTTGCTGGCAAAAATAAGGGGACAGCAACTGCCAAAGACCTTGCTGGTGTTCTGAATGTGGTGTGGCAGACCACAGTGCTGTTAGCAAAAATATATGAGTATCTAAATCTCTTTCAAACTGACTGATTCTTGTCCTTGTTTCTACCTATAAATCCCATTTTTTTCCTGGTCAGCAATACAATTCTATGCCCTTGTCTACTAAAAACAGTACAAATTTTATTTCTGACATGAATGAATCTGTGAACACATTCAATTAGTATGGGCTGTGTTTTCCCCTAATAAGACCCTATTCCAGTTTATGAAGCACATGCTGTGTATGAGCTTATTTATAGCTTTTAGATGATTATTTTGTTCAAGAAGTTTTCTAAAAAAAAAAAAAGCAAAAAAAAAAGCAGTGCATGATCTTTCAGAAGACCTTTCCTGTTCCATTTGATATTTATACTAAAACCTCAGATCCTTTCTACTTGTTTTTCATTAAGCATTTTGAAAAGTCTGTGGAGAACATATTTGGACAGGAAAAGTTTTTATTAAGACCATTCATAGCATTATTATATTGTTAGTTTAACTTTTTTTTCTGATGACACTTTCAAATATTTGTGAGATGATTCTAGAGATCCAATGCCTGTCTTGTCAGTTAGGGGTTGATCTCTCCTGATCAGGATTTCAAGGTCTCCCAGAATAGTTTCCCATTTTTCCCCAATAGGATAGTAAGATTAAACATTTGTCCTTCATTTCATTCAAATGGGATGTCAGAAAAATAAAACTAATTTCTCCAGCCTCCTGTGTGTCTTATAAAGTAGTAAGAAAATTTTTTGTGTGTGCAAACCCTTACATTCTTCTCCTCATTGTCATTTCGTGTTGCTAGCATTTGGAATCTGGTTTATCAACTTTCATAACTTTAATGCTACCTCATTTTCTGAAAGTATAGACCTATTTTTAGGCTGTAACACAGTATAGTAGGGCAAAGTTTGTGATTGACTGAAACTGGCAGTGCTCAGAGTTTAGAATATCTGGATTTGTGGAATTGCAGCTAAGGAGTGCCTGTTCCAGGCATCCTCTGTGGAAAAGACCAAGGTCAGGAAAAGTTGAACTGAAAAATGGCTGCTTCCTGAACTTATACTGGGCTTATTCTAAAAAATTTGCATTTGTTTCTGCCTTTGAAATCATGGCAAATACCGTTGTATACAGCCATGTATGAATGCACATTGTATTTTGCAGAACAGGCTCTCAAAAGTCAAAGCTGACAGCTGAGTTTTAGAAACCAGAAGGACAGAATCATAATTCAGGTCTTTGCATATTTGAGGTTATCTTCACTGGATACTCCTGTCAAGGCTGAGTGTGATATGAGAGAGCAAGCATTAAAAGCAAATTCACCAGAGAGGAGGGAGAAAAAAATATGCCTGTCTTCTTCTGTCCAGCAACCAGAAGAGGATTAGATAAATGATCTTGTCAGGCTTTTATAATCCCCAGTTTACACTGCTCTTCAGAATGAGGGAAGACAATAGTCTGTGCTGTGGGGTGCTGTTGAACATAATGTTGCCTATTTGTTATATCAGCTTTAAACCTACAGACAACATTTGTATGAGGTGGGCAATATGCACCACATTCCTTTTACGTTTTGTTTTGTTTCAAGCTAATCTTAGTTATTGTAATATGCAAGAAAATTTTGGTTCATGTGTTTTTCACAAGCTATTATATTTTGTCTGTTACCAGCCAAATTTAAAATCACTCAGTGTTGAAACCTGGTAAAAAAAGATGTCATCCACAGCTTGAGATAATTACACACATCACATATTCTAGAGTTAATTAAAGTATGACGCCCCAAAACTATAAACCCTCAACCTGTAAAAAACCCCCAAGCTTTATTGTCTTTTACTCCCTTTTACATGCTTATTGACTGGTTTTTATTGGTAGGAGCTAAAATTTAGAACTGAGTGGTAAAATACATTTCAGTAGTTTATTGAATTTACAAGAGATTTATTTTGATAGTAAAAAGCAGTTAAAATATAGGTGTCATGACTTGCTCTAAAGTTCTCACTTTTTTGTGTGTTTACAGTACTCATAAAGAACTAGGAAATCTGTATGATATGCACAGCTTCCAAAACATTGTCATGAAATGTGGAGTGAACATTATGCATGTTTTAATACAAGGTTCTGCAGCTTCAGAAAGTGTTTCAAACATACTCTGTCCTTTCTCATGTCTATATATTTTAATCACACATATTGAAATACATATGAGTATTCTTAACACAGATTTGTAAGTAAAAAAGGAGGCAGTCATATTGCATTAGAAACCTGTATTTGTTTTAATTAGGTTTCCATAGATGAATCTGCTTGCAGAATGGAGACTGAAATTAGTAATAAAAAGTAGTTTCTGCATAAGTAATTGTTAGAAAATTTTATTGACTCAACTTTTCCTCCTTTTCTAAGTGCCAAAAAATCTTAAATGTTTATGTTTTTGTTTTGAATTCTAGTGCATAGTTATTTCCTTTTATTTTTTATTAACTGTCATCCCATTGTGTGCTGGATTCTAACATTACCTAAATAGTATTTTTAAAGATTCTGTGAGTAAAACAGAGCTTTGCTGTAGATGAGTAATGGCCGTAGAGACTGGTCCAATTTGAATGAAACTTGTTTTTAATCTGCAAGATTAAAAAAATTGCTGTTGGTGGAGTATGAGACCAGAGCCCAAGCAGCATAAACTAGCATTATTTTATCAATAAATACACACTCTGCAGCATAAATGCTCTGTGACAATACTTTTTGGATATGCAAATGGTTTTGCAGTTTAGGCATTAGATTACAGATGCATAGATGTCTCATTTAGAAGGATGGACAACAAGCTGGGCGTTATTACACTGATATATGGCCTCATGCCTTATGAATAATAAATTCTGAAATATGACAGATTCCACTGGAACCACTCAGCTCTCCAAAAAAGGGTGATAAAAGAGAGCTTGAGCACTGGTTTGAGATATGAGAGTGACACTGAGTAAATTCAGTTTGGTCTTGAATCTGAATTTGACCTTTAGTGGGCCAGTGTACTTTTCAAATCCCTAAACGTTTAACCACAGAGCTAGAAAAACAGGCAGTAAAAATGCCTGCAGACTGTTAAGATTTGGTATATTGACATTTATCTGTAATTCCACATCAAACCAAAAAGGGTTTCTGTTACCCAACTGGTTATGCTGGATTACTGCAGTGTTTTCTTCCAGCCTCAGTGTATGAATTAATTTATTTTATAGAACTGTATTTGTGACTGCCTATAAAAACTGTTCAAAGATGAGCTGGCACAGAATAAAGTTATTCTCACTAGCTAAAATACACAATATATAGTGTAAGTGATATTTGTGCTCATTTGGCTTTTTATGCTCACTTAGTTTCTTTATATACTGGCTTCCTATTTGTTTCCTGTTGCAGTTCAAATGGTTGATTCTAGCCATGCAGAAAATACCCTTTGTCATGGTTGTCATACACATCACTTCCCTATGCACATTTGATGACATCCAATGCAAATATATGTATAACATGTATAATATAAACTAGTATTTTCTCCAGCTAAACATCCCAAAGTTTGTATTCCAGAGGATCAGCCATTTTGATCAAGCTTTGTTTCAACTGGTCTCACCTGCAAATTACAGAACAGTGCACTGTAGGTGAGTAAACAATCTATGAGAGTCTAGCTGTGACAGCAGAAGCCTCAGCCCACATGCAATGCCTTGTGGTAGACTACATTAACCTGCAGGCAAGTGTCTGTCTCCTGGGCTCAATTGTTTCTGGCAGTAAAGGTAATTTGGGTACTCTTTGCCATATGCCATGTCTCTCTTGGCTGTTTCCCTGTCACCAGCTTTGGGTTAAGTGAGGTTTAGACCGGTGGTTGTGCTGGTGGATGAGAAGCTGCTGACAACAGGATGAAGTGTGGCAAAGCAGCATGTTTGGCATACATTGCAGGCTTACAGGCACCATGGAGGGAGGATAAGATGGATACTGGCTAAGCAATGCTAATGCTAAAGTTGGCAGACTGCAGAGTTAGTGGCTGTTTCTCTGTGTTCTCAAAATGCTCAGGTCAGAAGTCTGCCACTCATGGATGATGTGCTGGTTGATTCTAAGTGAAACAATTAGAATATTACAATTCTTGTCCTGTGTTACTTAAAAGCACAGATTAGAGGAATCCCTGCTTCTTTTAAACCATCAAGTATAGAAACTTGTGACGCTGAATCTAAGGAAGGACTGGGAGGACATGCTGCTGTGCACTGTTCCACTTGCTGCATCCACTCTCTTCCAGTTGCTGTGGACAATTGGGAGCCTTAGTGACAGTAGGCTTGGTGCAGATGTTACCATGGCATGAGATGAACTTTAGGGATAATGTCCAAGCCATTCCGGTGCTGACACCTATAGACAGTGGGGAAAGAAGTGCACAGTTGTGTGTTTTTGCCATAAGTATTGCCTGCAGTTTAGTGACAGATGGACTTAGTCTCCAAAACTCATGTGAAATGGAGCAGTGTCTTAGAAGGACACAGTAGGGCAAGAAGGAAGAGATGCTAAAACTGAGCAAGCCTTGGTGCATTTCCATGGAATACGTTCAATACTTGAATGTAGGCTGGGCAGAAGTAATTCATGTAGACCATAGAGCTAAATTCCTCCATACAAATATGATGGTGAGAAATTGTGTGGAAATCTGGTGATAGAAGGACATAAAAAGAAATTGGAAAGTAATTTGAGAAAACTGTTTGGTAGGAGTGTTAAAAAGGTAGAGAAACCCAAACCAACACATCCAGGAAACATAAATTAGCAAATGGATTATGAGCTGACCTTGTTCTAGAAGCTAAAACTGTGTAGTTTAGCAAAGGACAGAGAAAGGTCTCTGTTTACTGATAAGAGCAGAGAGTACTGAATTTGCTGTCCTACCTGATTTTTTGCTTTCTGAAAGGAGGGATAAATAGTGAGTTATTTTGATTCTTTTGGATTCTTAATAAAAGAAGAAAAAATTTTATTTGGTCAGAGAGTGAAAGTAGCATTCTAAAGGAGGACTGTAACATAGCAGCTGCATTACCTTGGAAAGAGTATGAACCTTCATCAGGCAAGTTACATTAATAAATAGCTAATTAAGAATACTGGTAACAAAGCATACATCATGCAGTATTGTATCAGACTAAGTCAGTGTGTATTACACTGAACTCTATCTCTACTGGGACAGACCATTAGCTAGTAAAATAAATACAGGTTCAGTCATTTTGAAGAACATTAGTAACTTAAAATAAACGAGGTTAGGAGCTCACTCATATCCAGATTGCTATGAAAGGTTGTCCAGCTCTATGTACAAACTAGGAAGGGAAAACAGATGGGAGGAATGACACATTCTTTTGCCTCAATACCATATAACAGTCACATACTGTGATAAGGTTTGACTCAAAACCACCATTGGGTAACCAAGAAGGAGTCCTTAGTATATGCAAAGCTATGCCATATGTTAAACCAAAGGTCTTTTTAGTCCTGCACTTTATTCCTTCCACAAGTAGGTATTTAGAGAAAGACTAAGAACAGGGCAGGGATTAGTTTATCAATAAAGTAAAAACAGTCTTTGAGAAGTCAGATGTTTAGCACCTTTCTGAATTTCAAATACACCCAAAATACTTTTTGTTTAAAAATTCTTCAAGAACAATTGCTTTTTTAATCCTTCTAGATATTTGGCATCCAAAACCATCTCCGTAAGAATGAGTTTTATGAGTGTAAATCATGTGAGAAAGTAGTTTCTTGTGCTTGTTTTAAACCAGTTGCCCCATAGTTCTTTTTTTTTTTTTTTTCATGAGAAACAGTGAAGAATGACTCCTATTAACCTGAATATTATTTTATACACTGGTTGTTACTTTTTCAACTGAAAAAACCCTGCTCAGTGAGCTCCCACTTCATGTAAAAGCCAGGATTTACAGTTTTCTCTTTCTGCTCTGTCCTTTTTGAAGGAATATTATAAATGCAGGGTTGTATAGATACTCGCTGTACTATAGATTTACATAGCAGCAATCTGTTATTTCTGTTTTTCCTAATGAGCTTCTTACAGCTGTTTGTTTGATTACCCTTGAACACTGACTGAGATGGAGTTTTCAGAGGATATTTAAGATGTCTCCAAGATCTCTTGCCTGAGAGGCTATAGCTAATTTATAGATCAGCCTGCATGCATAGTAAAAGCTATTTTCTCTCCATGTGCTTTACTTTGATTTTTTAGCAAGATTAAATCTCAGGTGCCATTTTATCAGTGATTTAGTCACTACTGTGAGATCCTTCTGCTGGTTTTTTGCACTTGATTCTAGGTTTAACTATAAGAAAATTAAGATTTAAGATGATACTGAACAACACAGAACCCAACTCATGGTGGTTTCCCTCTATTTGAGAAGTGGCTGTTTATTCCTGTGTTTAATTTCCCATCTATTAACTAGTTTATAGCCTACAAGAGGACTCCTTACATTACCACGTCACAGCAATCCTTCTAGAAGCACTGAAGCATGTTTTATAACCTGGCAGAATTCTCCTGGGGCATAATATACTTACAGTCTGTTACCCCTTTTATTTCAGAAACTTCCTGATGACTACACCATTGTTACTTGAGTTTATTGTACAGAAAGGTGTGGAGAGGCTTCTCTATTCTCAGGTAAGGTGGCTTCTTTTCCTGACGGAATTATTTTCCAATGAGTTATGTGGAAGGCAGAAAATATTACATTCATTGCCTATATGAGGAACATACACATGTAACGTGTTGCAGTGGCTGATGTGGTGACACATTTCATTAAAGCATATTGTTCCACAATTTTGGCCTGTCATTGTAACATTATGAAGACAAATTAAGGGGTCTCATTCTTATCTCCAGAAAGTAGGATCTGAGCTTCCTGAAGGAGCATTCCTTGTTCATTCCAATGTTTTCTGAAAACTGTCGTCATCAGAAGTAGAGTTGAACTTCAGAATGTGGATTTTCCAGTTGTGGTAATGGAGTTCCTTTCCATAGTAAACAATAATTGGGGAATTTTACACAAACATCTCAAGTAACAGATTTGGAAAAATAGTTACTCTAAAATACTTTGTTTCTAAAAATAACTAAGTTCGTAATCTTTGTACCACAAAAGTTGGGCATTATATGTCCCACCAATGAAATATTAAAACTCAAGTTTCCAGACTGCAGTGCCTTAGTATTTAACTACAACATGAGAAGTTTAACCACCCAAAATTCAGGATCAGGTTGCCCAACATTTCAGCTATCCAACCACAACACATATGGTAGGATTTCCCAGAGCGAAAACTAGGAGAATCTAAGTTAGGATCCCTCCTCTCTGTGCTGATTTATATGGGGAATGTACATATCTAACTGTGTGTGGATTTAGATAGTTTCAGTATCTTCTGAGGTGCTGAACACAGGGCGTACATGATACTCAGTGCACTCAAAAAGTCTCTAGTACAAAACTTTCCACAGGGTTAAGGCACAAGAACTAAGCTCAGTTTATACTTTCCAAAGACTCTCTAAGTCTCCGCTACAGTTCAGGTCTACAATTATAAAATGACAAGAAGAATAGTTACATCTCTGGTATGCTGGGAAGATACACATTGTAACATAACTGAAGCACTTGTCTAAGGCAGCAAGGATGGCCATAGGAGTGATTCGTGGGTCTGGGCTGGCTGTACAAGGTCTGCTTAGCTTGTTATGGTGATCTTGAGGTTACATCCTCTCCTTTCATGAGATGTGGTCTTATAGTGGTATTTTTTTGCAAAGCCTGAGTGAATGACATGACTGATGTGGTATGTTGATACAGAATATCTGCTGTGGGTTGAGCAAGAATATTGTGTTCCTGAGAGGCGGGCACACCACCCACCTCATGGGTGCGGGCACAGCTGTGCTGCTGGTGTACTGTACCACGGACAGTCACCTCCTCGGTGTCACGCTCGGTGGTGACGGGGCACAGCTTGTGCCAGCGCCGGCCGCACGCTTTATGGCGCGGCAGCCCGGTGTCCGCCGGTGTCCCAGCGCACATCCCGCCGCTGCTCGGGTGAGTGCGTGTCATGTGGCGGGCGCGTCACGGGGGGCGCGGTGCGGCTGCCGGGGCCGGAGGCGGTCTCAGTGTGCGCTCTGCCCCCGCCACGCGCGTGGGTCTGCACGCCCGCCCGCCCCACACCCAGGCACCGTGTCCTGTGGGGGTCACTCCCCGTGTCGCACGGCGTGTGCGTGTGTGTGCCGGCCGTGGGCACCATGCAGTCCGTGTGCGTGCTGTGCCTCTCCCCGTTCGCCCTGTGCCTCCGCGTGTGCGTGTGCGGCCCCCGCCCCTGC
>VZTX01013257.1:104124-128533 GCA_013400915.1 Pardalotus punctatus
ACCCCGGCGGCGCTGCGGGGCTGCGTCCTCGCCCCCGGCCGCCCCCAAGATGGTGCCCGGGCAGCCGGCGCTGCCGCCCGACCCGACCCGACCCCTCCCTGGCCGCCGCGTCCCGAGGCCGGGCTCCATTCCCCTCCGCGCCCGCTCTCCTTCCTTTTGTTTGACTTGTTTATTTTCCCAGCCGAGTTGGGTATAAGGGCGGGTGGGAAGGTGGTGGGGCGCAGGGTTGGAGCGGTGTTCCCCAGCGCGGCTGCCGCAGGTGCGGGCGGGGGCAGGGGAGGGCTGAGGCGGCACATGGTGTTGTCCCTGCCTGACAGGGTTCCGTTTTCAAGCTCCTTTTTCTCTTACGTTAGTCTCTGTCTCCTGTGAAGTTAGCTTGGATAACTAAAGAATGAAAAACTGAGTGAGAGCCTCCCAAAATAAATGGGGGAAAATGCCTTGCTTGTGATTATTACTGTTATTTTTTTCGCTGTGGGGTGGGACGAAGGAAACAGTTACCTTTGTGTTCAATAAAATATCTTATGGTGCTATGTCCTACCAGTTTGACAAGTCCTAATTTATGCTGATATGGTGACAGGCCCAGGTCCTGCAATTTGTTGGGTGTGGACAGGCTGACGTGCATCTTTGGAAGTCCCGAGGAAGGTCTGGTTTTGGTCTAGTTGTAGTGCAAAATTTTTAAACTTGGAGCCAGGCTGTGGAGTTAGTAGTGCTGTATTGGGATCTGTTGAAAGCAAGAGAGAAAATTTCATACTAGTGTTTTACTTTTTGTTACTCAACTTTGTCCTCTTAGTGGATGCATGAAGATATGTGTCCAAAACTCAACTCTTCAATATAAGGCATCACTGTGGTGATTTTAAAGAGGAGAAAATGCTATAGAGAGAAGAAGTACAGGACTAGTTATAAAGCTCTGCACAGACCTTTAAAATAACAAACAAAAAGACCAAAACCTGCTGTTACTTACGTTTGGTGATTCCAAGCAATAAAAACATGGGAATGGCTGGTATCTTGATGTTCTGACAGCAAACTTAAAACATTTATAAGTGACAGAGTTGCATAAATGCCAGTGAGTCTCTGGTGCTGACTCGTGTGTGGCTAAATCAGTGCTAGGACTGCTGTAGCAGTACTTCCTGAAGAATTTCAGGAGCTGGCCAGATTCCATACACTGGAGGCCATGTGTATGTGTACCAGCTGTAAATTACAGTGAACAAGTTTGGTGTGCATTGGAGACACACTAATCTCCATTAAACTTGACTGCTTCAGCATAGACATAGAGAAGGCCCTTAGTGTCATTTGGTTACTGCAGTTCTGTTTTAGATGCACCTTGGGCTTGTATCTATTTGTTGGTGTTTTTAGTCCTCCTGTGGTTTTGTTTAAAAAACAAACACATTTCAATACCTAAAACATAGGGCTGAAATCCATGACTAAAAACCTCCATCTCTTTTTGTAGAGACAGTAGATCCTTTTACTGTGTGTGGCTTTAATCTGAAATTACAAAATAGAGGTAATTGTTTATAAATCTTTGGGTCTAAAGATGCCTGGTTTTTGTATTTGGAAACAGATTAAATCTTTGATAAGGCTAACAGTTGGAAATAGCATGTATAATCTGTGCATGTCCAAGAAATTTTACCTGAAAGCATCATGTTAAAGACACAAATGTCACTTAAACAGTTTTACCATAGGAGTTTAAAATTAATGTTGGTTTACTTTTAGCAGTCTTTTTTAATGCTGCTTTATTGTGCTTTGTCAGCTGCCAGTTTTATTTTTTGTAAGTCTGTCTATTTGAGCAAGTGGTTTATGATAACACAGAGCTTTTAGGATAGGTAACTTTTTTAGTTTGCTCACTTACTCCATTCTCGTGATGTGTGTGTCTGTGGTTTGGGATGTGGAATCTGATACAAGTTCTAAACAGATCAGTTGAAACTTGAGGCTCAGGGAAGTTGGTCTTATTATATAATGTTCAATAAATGAGTAGTCATCCATGGGTTTGAGCATGGTTGTCCATTTGGCCTTGTGGATATTTGTTTTGGAATGTGTTGACTGTGAATTGGAGCTCATTCTAACAGTCGGTAAGTGACTTCATAGCTGGCACCTGCAGTGTATGTGTTAACAAATTAGTTTGGAATTTACTTAATTTGAAAAAACACAAGATTGTTTAACTGCATGATAATACAAGCAGATGGCATGAATATAAATAAAATGGAAAAATAAAGCAAAAACTGACAGAGTTCACTTATCATGGATTTAGAATGTTCTTCTTTAAAGCTCCTTATCCATTAGCCTAAATAATTTAAATGTATTTAATGTTAGCTCTTGCCATGTGGTATTGAAGTTGAAAGGCTTTCCTAGGTTATCCAACACTTAGTGTGCAGAGTAGCCTTTACAAGTCTAAAGCAATTACTGTAATTTGAATTATAATAAAGTAATGTCACTTCTGAATAAATGTTCCTTTAGCAGGCATATGCAAGATAGTCTGATTTTGGATGAGGCAACTGAATATGATTACTGAAGCATAACACTTAATTTATAAGCAGTAACTGAAGTAATTGAAGGCTTCAAAATCAGTCAGTCTGGATAGCTGTGTTACTTCTTATTTTGAGATTTTCTGAGGGTTTGTTTCTTGTTACTAGATAAATCTATTTGTTCTGCTCTAGCAGATCAGGAGCAACCTGATCTGGAAATGGGTGAGGTGATTCCTCACCTTTATGACAAGCAGAAGGAAACTGCTGGTTTTTGTTTGGTTGTTTTGAGGCAGTGTGATAAAAGTGTCAAAGGGCCTAGGCATTTGGAACATCTCCACTTAAATTTGTAACTTTCTGTGGATTTATTCAGGCATGGATACGGAGAGCAGAGTTTAATCTGAAACAGACTGACATAAGAAAACTTGTGTCTGGTCTGAGACATCAGGGCATCTGGTTGTCTTTACTATGAAATTACAAGTAATTGTATTCTCAATTGAAGTACTGCTACGAATAATTTCTATTGGGATTTACTTGTTACATGTGTATGGGAGGGTAGAGCTTGTATTTTAAGCAGGAGTTATGTGGATTTGCTGGACAAATATGTCTCTGTAGTGTCATGTCATGCAAGAATTATTTCTCATTAATTAATTGGAAATTATTGAAATACTTACTGCCTGTGATGTTACCATCCTGTCTTTTGAGTAGATTGGCAAAATGTTGTAAAAAATCTTAGGATCCCCATTTGGCCAAGGCAGTGAGAAATTCACAGTGTCTGTGTCCCCCCTCCACTTTTTCCCTAAGTACTTACATATGTAGGGTTTTGTCCTGCAAGCATGTATAAAGTCCTGGATCATCTACATTTGAGCTGGGACTTAAATTTGGGTTTATAACTGCCATAAATGGAGCCCCATCTGATGGATGTTGTTGCTTTTCTGAGCTGAACTCCTCTGTGTAAGTTGCTCTGTAGCCCAGGTGTTTTCTAAAGCATTATTTTGGCCTATACCTGTTTCCTCTCTCAGTTGGGAAATGTGTTGTCTTACCAGCCTGCCTTCTTGTGCTTGGGCACCACCAAGCTTCCTTTTGGGGATTAGCTATATTCCCTGTAGGTCAACAAAAAGTGTACTTTGGGGCGGTTTGGGGAATTTTTGCACTCAGGCTCACCAATGCTCTGGTGTAATCTCTTTTCTTGTGTAGCTGCCCAGAACAGTTGCAATCTGACTGCTGCCACAACAGCAAGACCTTTGCTTATTCCCAGTGTCCCAAGCAGCAGATAGGTTACTTCCAGAAGACCCATCAGATTTTAGTGCTTAGTTTAGGGGCTGATTTCACTGGCTCCCAGAACTTTTGCTGCTCTGATTGTAGCCGTTAAGGGAGGGTTTTCGAAGTATGTTGACAAAATATGTCAGTACTGTATTGTGCTGTAGCACAAAAATCTGTAACTCTTTTATTATTCTTTTTCAAAATTTATATATATATATATATATTCTGGAGAAAGAGATTGTGATCTCTTAGAAGAATTGATGAATGTATCTTCAAACACAGAAATAACCTCCCTCTCACTCTTTCTGAATTAGCTAATCCATCTTCCATAGAATTTTGTGATTGACACATCTGCTTGTGGAGTTTTGGGTACTTAACACCTCTAATATTTGCCAGTTCTTCAATGGTACCAGTCAAGTTGTTCGAGCAATGAATTGGGGCATTTTCCAGTATAAAAAATCAGTAGATGTTTACTGAACAAACTATATGACTATGGTTGTATAGTTATACCTATATAGCTGCTGGAAGGGAAGTCTGTTCTAGAGAAATTAACTGGGTTTTTTGAACATAAGAATAAATCCCACTGTCAGGATTCTAATGGTAGACAGTATCTGAGAAGGAGAAAATAGCCATGCACTTAATGTTTACGAAGTTCGCTGAAACGGGAATTTTTTGTGTTGTGGCTGGAATTAGGTTAACACCAGCCTCTCCACTGCATATCTTTTCATTTTCATGATTCTGTGGCATATCCCGGGCTTTGTGTAGTGTTGTAATAACCACCAGGATTTATTTACAGTCTGTGAATGGGGAGACTCCCTTTTTAGGAACTGGAGGTACAATACATTCTGTTTCTTCTGTTGTTGGAAATCTCCTTGAATTTTGGAACCTTGCTCATAATTTGTTAGGAATTGTGGAAAGCTTAAATTTTCAAGGCGTTTTCATAATTACTGTGCTAACATTCTATTAAAGATTTTACTTGCAAAATAGATTTTACTGGAAACGCTGTTGTCCCTTAACTTGTAGGCTCTCTTTGTAGTAGGAGGCAATGTGAAAAGGGAGAAATCTACTTAAACCTAATTTATTTTAATTCTTTGGAGCAAATGATGTTTCCTGTGATAGACACTCAGTAGCTGCATATTTTACATTATTGAAATCAAGATGTATGTCATTAGTCTTAAAAAACCTTGGAATTTAAAATGCTGAGAAGTCAGTTATTAGTAAATTCTGTTTTGGATTAAGGCACTAATCTGTTTCCTTAATCCTAAAGTCTATGTAGCAAAAATAATCACATTGAAATGTAAGCTTTGTTTTTTCTTCCTCCCCTTCCTTCACTTTTTGCTGTTGAAACTTTTCCCCCTTAAGTATTATTGATGCTCACTTATAAAAACAAGCAAAAGTAAAAAGAAATAAGTCTTTTAAAATGTATATCCCTAGTTTTTCTATAGGAAAATTTAAATTAAGGTGTACTTTCACTTTGTTCAGTTAGTGGTTGATTAAATCTAACTGGTTTAATGATAGACTGGATGATAGTTTGAATAGCTTTTGCTGTTGCCTTTAAACCAGCTTTGTTGGCATAATGGAGAAGGCGTTTCAAACAGCAAAGTCAGAGAAAGAATTTTAACAAGGTAAGTGTGAGGCTGAGAAATCCATCATTCTCTGCTCTTCAGTAATGCTTGCAGGGAGCATTTGGAAGAAGACAACTTTGAACCTCAGGCTAAAATTGAAAAGGATGGTCTTGAGGTTAAGGAATTGGTTTGCGCTGTGGGTGTGTGGATTCTGGTTGGAGAACTGCCATGGACATTTCTCTTGTCCCCGGGCAGGTAACCCAAGCTCTTTGTTCCTCAGCTGCTTGTGTCACATGATGTCAGGGCTGCTTATGCCTATGCAGAGGGTAAATTCATATAATGGATAATAGCCTAATGCAGAAGATGCTTGATGATAATGTAGGAAAAATCTGTTTGAAACAGATGAGACACGGGCGTTTTCGTTCTGGCAGTATATTTGAGATTTGCAAGTGCTCTTCAGAGCTGAGCAGCAGTCTTGTACCAGAGGGAATAAGTGACAGTCAGAGTAGAGTATGGTATTCCTTTCACCCAGATGTCACACTTAGCTCTCAGGCAGTGCAAAGAAGTGGCAGTTGGCACTAGCGCTGAAACAGGCACTTGCCCTTATCTAGGTTTTGTTATTACTGGCTCATTTTGCTGCTAGCTTTTTGAATGGTGATTTCTGTGCTTAGCAAGGCAATGATAAATGTGGTTAGAGGGAGCACACATGCACTTGCTGGCTCATTTAAAAAGCCCCGCCAGTTTATGAATATGGATTTTGTTCATGTAGGAGAAGTGACAGTAGGTCGTTAAACTAAGTAATGTGCCTGGAGTAATTTTATAAGTATTCAAGAGTTTTCCCCAGTCATTTTATATTTACAAGCAATTGTTCAGTAAGAATCTATTTGGGTTTTAGCTTCTCCTAATACTCTTACTTTGTTCTTTATGTTGTATTTAAAAGGCTGAACCTTCTAAGTGAAAAGGTTGCTACAAATTGCCGTAACTATGGCTTTTAAATGTAAAACTATTATTTGTTGAATATGTATTATAATGAATGATGAAACAAAAAGTAGTGAATTTGGTTAATTGAAAAATGCAGTTTGTTTGCATATAATTAACTAATGCAGCTTTATTTCCAAGTATCTTGGCATTGTGCTTTAGATCTTGGAGGCTTTTGTGGAGATCTTCCTAAGATGTTTGATTACTTTTTGGAATGTAATCCAGAGAGACAAAGTTTGCTTAGTATTTAACCATTGCATGTTAAAATGTTGCAATAAATGCTGTCTAAATGCTACTGCATTTCACTTCCCTAGATGGCATTTAATTAGTAGGTAATTTAAGGCTGAAGGATGGAGATTCTTAACTACTCAGTTGTATACCACAAGCCATAGTATTTGCCATGGTTTCTGTTCTGTCTAGACTTGTGTTTCTCTTTGGATATTGATCTGGGAATTTATCTTCTGGTGATAGAGGATTCTTCACCATAGCCATGGGAACAATTTGTCCGGAGTTAATCACTACTTAAAAAACTGCCTGTTGTAGTTAGTGTGTATCAGCCATTGACTCTTTACTGAATCTCATTATGCTGAGCCAAAGATACCTCTTACTACATTTGAGCTCTGTGCTCATTCTTTTTGGGAAGGCTAAGTGGTTATCTTTTGTCTGTATTTAGAGTATCAAGACCCATGGAGTTTTCTTGTTGCAAGTCAGCTCTCCCAGTAACTGTAATAATTTATGATAGTCTGTCTTGGTTTGAAGACAGGTGTCTGCTAAGGAAGGTGTAAACCTCCCTTAAAACCCACAAATGTGAATCCCCTTCCCTCTGAATTATTATAACTTTGAAATCAAGGGCTTTCAGGCAAAGATAAGGGGAAAGGAATAACAGTTCTTTACTAGTATCTATGGCAAGGCAAACAATCAATAACAACAGTAGCAATAACAAACAAACAAACAAAAACCAGAAGATGCGGTGACAGAAGTCTCCGGGCTGCCAAGCGCTTTTCCCGTTGGGTGCAGTTCCGGTCCCAGCCGGCAGGGGCGCTNTGACCCCCTTGTGCAGAAAACTGCCGGCACAGCCAGGAGGATGTGCCCTCCAGGAAACGTCCCCTTCCCAGACGAAAGCTCACTCACCAACGCGAAGCAAAGCAGCTCAGACCCGAAGGAACTTTCTGCCGCTGGTAGCTGAGGAGCCTGCAGTTCCCCACTGCTGCCTCCCTCGTAGCCAGTGGTCGAGTGTTGTCTCCGATGACCACATCTGCTCTCCCCTCCCCACGCCCAGCTAGCTCTTTGTCTCTTACAAAATAAGTTAATAGTCCTTAAGTATCCAGCCATTAGTAACCTAGCGACAGGGAAGGGGAAAAAATTCCACACCTCTCAACCTCCAACATAGTCCTGATGGTTATTCGGTGTTTCAAAGTTTTTATTTACTTGGGACACCAGAACTGTGTACGCTTTCAGTTGTAGGTTCACTTGGGTTTGCATGCTGTTTGCTCCAACTCAATACTTATTCCCTGTTTTAAAAGTTCAAAGACAATTAGCTTTTTAGGTCACTGTTGGTTATTTTTTAAAAATTAGGTTGTTATTTTTGCCTCATAAGTTTAATTGTTAGTCTGATTACAGACAACACCGAGACCTCATGTTCCCTGGTGCTGCTTGGGTTCTCCAGATGGGTATCTCCATACCCACACTCTTGTTATTTCCTATTTACTTAAGCTGCAACATCCTGGTGCTTGTTATGCCATTTTCTCCTGGTATCCAGTATACTTCTTGATCCAGGAACATATGGTATAGTACTACCCAAGTGAATGCCAGAAGTGTCAAAACGAAGGGTAGCGCTTCACTACCGTTTTTTGTCTGGCAAGGTGTTGGAAAGGACTGCTGTGGTAGCTGTCAACCTGCAGACTGCTCTCTCCGCAGTTAGCATGTTTTTGCATATCCCCAATGATTTTTCATGGGCTTTCTCATGGTATGTACAGGCTGTTTTTTGAGGGGGTAGAAATAGGCGCTAATTATATATTTAGGAAGACAATAATTTGAAAATACGGTTGAGGAAAGTTATTATTAGTTGGAAGAATTATTTGACCAAAATAATCAGTAGGCTTTCCTTACCCAGAATTTTTGTGAGTCAGTTCTTTTCCAGGTGTATCCTCTATCTTATAATTACGACTTTTTTGTCACTAGAATATAATTTTATTTTGACAGTATTGGAAAGCATGATGTTGGCTGATGATAGCCTATTTTCATATCATCAGCAATCCTTACAGAAATTTTTCCTCCCATGTAGGTCATTGCTAAGCACTCCAAAGTCAAGTACTGATTGCCAAAAACCCCTATTAGAAATACATTCACTCAAATAACCTCATTTAGTTATATTTTGAGGCTAGCTCCCTCTTTTAGCTGTTTTTCAGTGCATTTAATGTGTAGTTTTCTGGGTGCTTGTCCATTGTTTTTGCTGGAAAGGAGCTGGATGCACCAAGTATTGATGATCCTTAACCTCTTTTTTTGTCATTCACTATATTCTTGCTCTAATCTAACAATTTTGTTGGTAGTATCTTTCTGTTAAAATGACAGTTTGAAATTTGGAGTATGAGTCTTCAAAATAAAAGACAAGGATGTGCTGATGTGTGGTACTACTTGCTGTATGCTTGGTGCTTGTTCAGGACCCTTCTGCAGGCTAAATGTGGTTGCTGTTGGGTATCAATGTTTGCCGGTGCCTTAAGAGGTACGTGACTGAAAAGATCTTAGGCTATCAGTTGGATGGTTCTGATTTGAAATCCCTAAATTACTATTTTTCTTGTGGTTTTGAGTAATTTACTACTACAAGTTCATGTATCAAGTACATTATTTCTCAGTGACCTAGGAAATGGCTTTTTTCAACTGCACAGACTTTCAGGGGTTATCTGTTTCAGTGTTAAGAGCTGTGCCTTATGTAGTGTGCCTTTAATCAAGTTCACAAGATTTTTTATAAAAGAAGCTGATATTTATTTGATTTGCTTGAGAATGAACTTGGAGCACCGTTAAGAATAGTGATGAGACAACTTGTCTGGGTCATTCAACCCTGTATTTTAAATATAGAAATACATAAATGTAAGTTGGGGCTGTGTGTTGATAAAGCTTCAGTGTTTACCTTATATACAGAATTGTGAACCACACTCCGCTTACAGTTATGTTGGGTGGTACATCTTTCATTGAGATAGGACCCACACATTGTGAGAAAATCTGCACACTGCAGTCAGAGTAGTGTGTTTAATCTCAGCAGTAGAGGGGTGTGTGTGTTTTTTCAGCTTTGGGCTATGGAGAAAAACTTCCTAGTAAGAGGAGACTTGTTTAAGCAAATGCAGGCAAGACCAGGCATTCTGCATGAATTTATGAAATGAAAAAAATAAGGAGGGGAGACGAAATGGCCAACTTCTTGTCTGTTGCCATTATCTGGAATTGTGTCAAGTTTCTCTATAGTGCTTTTATCGTGGTGATAGGAGAAAAATAATTAACTTAATCATGAAGAAGATACCAAAGTGTAGACAAATTAACTCTATCCCAGCCCAAACCAGCAGAGTGGAGGAGCAAAATGGGATATTCACTGCTGCAAGCATCAAGCGTTTGGTGTTTCTGTTTGTTTGTTTTGATTTTGGGGTTTTTATTTTGGTTGTTTTTTAGCTGAAAGGTTTGCCTTCACACCATAAGGTGTAGTGTGGGTTTTGTATCTCCTTTCTTCACCCCTCTGCTTTTTTCCTGTTTTATCTTACCTGCTTTGTTTTGTGATCATTGTGTTCATGTACCAAACTTCATCCTATTTTTATCATGCAAGTACAAGGAAAGGGTATTTTGGCAATAGAACAAAGGAGGAAAGAAAAGAGTGGAATGGCTGGAGAGTTTTAGAAAAGGAGTTAAAATCTCAGGAGGATGGACTGATGGAGGCAAAGCACATGTAGTGGCAGGACAAGAGGGAATAGTTTCACACTGAAAGAAAGTAGGTTTAGATTAGATGTTGGGAAGAAATTCTTTACTGTGAGAGTGATGTGGCACTGGCACAGGTTGCCCAGAGAAACTGTGGATGCCCCATCCATGGAAGTGTTAAAGGCCAAGTTGGATGGGGCTTTGAACAACCTGGTCTAGCGAAAGGTGTCACCCCTGCCATGGCAAGGGGGTTGGAACTGGATGATCTTTAAGGTCCCTTCCAATCCAAACCATTCTATGATTCTGTGAAAGGGAAGAAACAGAAGAGACAGAAGTAGATGCTCAACTGAAGACAGCACAAGGCTAGACCTTTACTTCCTTTAAAAAGAAACCCTGGGAATTGTATAGCATGAATTCAGAATGAAGTCTTAGAAACCCAAGTGAGGGAATTTGCTCTTATTTATAGATTTTAATACTGCCATTAAGAATGGCACACAAGAAGTGGTGAGGAAAGTAGTATTTTTTAAATTGCAGAATGCATAGTGATGATTTTTCTGTTTTTGCTTTCTTCCCTTTGCCACTTTCTGTAGCAGAGCTTATTTCAGACAAGTAGAGGATTGATGTGAATAGCAACCAGAGGAAGCTACTGACAGTGTCCACCTGGATATATATTAATGTGCCAAACTTCAAGCATCTGTGATGATGAAATTGTTTTCTTGTTAAAGGTTATAAGTATTGTTTCTTCATTTTTTATTAGAATAGTGATGATCTGATTTTTTTTAGAAAAATATTTCTAGAAACATATATATATACCCAAAGCAGCAACTAAATGTGTAAAGGTCTTCAGAAGTAATGGCCGCTCACAAATCTAAATACTCTTTCTTCAGAAGGATCAAGGCTAATGCTCTGCATATCTCACAACATATTGATGAATCCACCCTCTCATGGATTCTGAGGACTCTATACATATGTTTCTGAGAGACAGTGTTGACAAGATATTTGGTAAAGATGGCTGCATATGACCTGTCAGGATAAAGACCAAACATAGAAACTTATTGTTTCAGTCAATGATTTAATAGTCCTAAAAGTAAAGGCAGGTGAAACACTATTGGATTGTAAAGTATTGGCACAGAAAGCTGAAAAGTTCCAACTATCCTAAGATGATGTAAGAAAGGTCTGGTTTCTGCAAAGGTCTGGTTTCTACCTTCTTCTTCTGCAGAGTTTTCTACCTCTTCTGGGTGCAGAAGAGCTGGAAAGAAACCAGCAAGCTGATCTTGTTATCAAGATTCTTACTTTGTATATCATATTTTCTTCCATATGATGTGTAAAAAAAATACTGCATTGGGTATGTTTGTTCTTCCCAATCACAAACTTTTTAGACTGTGGATAAAAAGAAAAATTTCAAATGCTAGGAAGAACAAGCAGAAGGGAAGACATAAAATTGAGGACTTTGAAAATTCTCAAAGACCTTAACTTGCCTTTTGCTTTTTTTTTTTTTTCTTCTATATGTGTCTTTTCCTATATATAAGAAATATATGCTGTTCACAAGAATGGCATTAGTGTAACATAGGTGAGTTCTCAGCCCCTTGTGTATGACAGTGAAATGAATATTTCTTGTTCAACAGGTTTTGCCAGTAAAATAATATTTTAAATGAAACTTACAGTTGGGAGAAATGCCAGCATTCATGTGGTTCAAGTTTGAGAACCTAGATGATAAATTATCTGCATTTTGAAAGTGAAAATAGTAGCTGCTATAAACACTACAGTAAAAACACAGAACAAATTTAAAACCAGATGTTTTATTCCATCAACTTGCACAAAAATTACTGTTGAAATAGATGTGCTCAGAAAGCATTTGCCTGCTAGAAAGTATCTGGCATTTCATGTATTCATGTAGAATATATTATAATACTTTGTGTCTAGAACAGCTATAGGGAGCATACACTCAATTAATTATATAAGAAGTGCAGAGTGGAATGAAGAATTGGTTTGAGGATTGGTGTCTCCTGGCATCATGTATACTTCTTTTTCTCCTGGAAATGACCTTTAAAGTTTTTGTTTTTCTTTCGCAGGTGGTAATCAGATCTTATTATTATGAGTTTCTTCCACATAAATTATATGAATAATGTAGATATGTCCACAAGCCAAAAACAGCTAAGCCGAATGTGAGGCAGGTATCAGAAAGCCAGATTCTTGAATACAGAAGCTTTGTTTAGGCGTTAAAATGCTGATGACCTAGACTGACAAAGATAAGCACACTTTAGATAAAATGTGCTTCAAACTATTTCACTTTGTTTTGTTAGAAATGGTAAAGGAAAAAAAAGCTTTCACCCATGAGCTCCCATCCTCATCAGTATTGTAACACATTACTCAGTAAAAAGAAAATATTTACTAAAACTGCATTGTAGCACAACTGTTCTATTGTTTAAACTTTTAACACCATATTTCAAGGTGATAGTGTCTTCTTAAAAAAGCCCAAAGTTTTTTTTTTTTAATTTTTATTTTTCATCTGAAAACACCACAGGTACTTCACAAAATTTGAAGTATCAGATGTGATGCTTAACATTCCTGAGGTTAGAGTAAGAGGCGCTGGATCTCTAACTGACCACATCTTTCTTCATTAAATGATTGCTAGATTAAATATATATATTGTTTTTCTTTTCTTGGTGTAACAGTGAGGTCTGCAAATGACTCTCATTGATTACAAAATGGTTTTCAAATCGAAACATTAATTTTTCAGTTTACAGGAAGGTTATTATTTCTTGAGGTCTTTTATTCCTTTATCTTTTTAGCTGCACACTAGAAAGTAACAGTGAAGAGTTTCTATCTCCTGGCAATGATTCTTGCTGAGGACAGGGCATTGCAAAACAAGGATGAACTTTGAAGGTCTGGCAAAGAAGTCAGTGAACTGTGATACAACTGTGATAAAACTCTGCTGACTCAAGGCAGCTAATTGAAAATTTATGCAATAATATCCATTGATGGGATGTGGTTATGCATTGAACCTCATTGGATTGCATTATTGTAATACAGTATGGTCAGTATCTTTCTTTGACAGGTTCTTTTCTTAAAAAGTTGGCTTCAACAAAGTAGCTTCTGAATATTGAAAAGATGTCAACTTGAAATCTAGTGGATCTAAAAATAAACTGGCAGTAGTCTTGAATATACTTGAATATACTTGAAACTTTTTCTGCCATTTTTAAAACATAAATTAAATGCTTACCGGTCCTTAACATAATATGTACTGAGAAAAAAAAAATCTTACAGTAGTATGGCAATCTTTATTAATACAGTTACTTCATATTGTAGACGATCACTATGTAAAATTCAATTAATTTATTTAAAATTAGCTGTGTAATCATGCTGTACTTCTCTGTCCACCCTTGTTTCTGTTGCCAGTACCTCTGTTCCCTTTTGTTTTTTCAAGCTTTTTTGAACATCCTAAGGCACTTCTGTAATTCCATATTCTGTTTGTAAAAACTACAGTTATAATTGATACTGATGCAAGTCCTGTCCAGTTAAGTCTATGTATACATTTAATGCTTTCCAGGCATCATATAGTAGGTCTGCAATTGTTCCGCACCCAAGGAATGTAGTTTAATGTGCCAAGGAAAGTCGTCATCAGGGAGACAGTGCAAGGGATCTGGAGGCTACTGGTAAAATATGTGGTTCTTATTTTTCTTTTCTATTCCTTCTTTTCTACTTCTGTTTCTCTCTGGGAGGGTACTTTAATCTAAATGTGGCTTTGAGGCTTATTTCAGAATTACCTCTTTTCCTCCCAAATCCCAAATTGCTCTGGTTAGGGGAAAGTTGATAATTTTCCCCAGAAGTGAAAGCTGGGGTACCTGATCTGGGAGTAGTTTTGTCTAGCTGTGTCTCTGCTCCTGGATGAGAAAAATACAGCCAGAGACTGGAATACCAGAAACTTCTAATTCCTTGGTTTTCTTCTGTCATTAAATAACTTCCTAACAGGACTGCTAGTTTTCCCTGCAGTTGTTATATTTTGATAGTAAAAACCCTAGTGAAAATGTAATTATGCTGGGAAAAGCACTGGTACTCTTATCCTTGTTTTTTAATTAAGATACTAATTTAGACTTGATAGTCATAAGAAGCTGTGAGAACAGCCAGTATCTTAAAGCAGAGCTCTCAGATGTGAGAATGGGTTGCAGTAAGCAATTGATAACCTGTGGGTTGTGACAGCCATGTTCAGCTGCCCTGTCCTTGCCAGGGGGTCAAGGGTTCAAACTGCTAGTTTGATTCTACAGGTTTCTGGTAATCCACTGCTTTTCCAGCCTTTATGTCCTTGCACGCCCTGTGCTGCTTATGGGGTGTAGGCAGGTGATGCCTGTGCTGTGTGACACTCTGGAGTGCTTTGCTGTGGTTGTTTGTGCTGCCTGCCCACAGCCCTGCTTTGGTGCGCTCAGCACTCCGTGCCTGGGGTTCATCTGCACATGTGAGCTCACTGGTGAGAGCTGTTGAGCTGTACTGAGCTGATTCACAGCTCCTGGGCCCAAAGGATAGGTTGCAGGCATGGCACAGCTTTCTTCATTCACTGGTTTAAATGTTGTTGGCCCAAAGAAATCCTGTGACAGATACTGTAATTTTGCTCTGCTGTGAACCAAAAGGCTGGCAGATTATTCAAATTTAGCTTAGGGCTTCCTGTAGCACACTGTGCTCCTGTCGGTGTGGCAAAAAGTATTGGAAGTGTCTCCCTGTGCTTTGACCTTCCTAGAGGGGTCTGATGACTTTGAAAACTGGTGGGAGGCTTAGGTGGCTGCTTCTTGGGCACAGGGTTTCTAATGGGAATCCCCAAATTGAGGGATGAGCTGCAGAAAATAGCTGGATCTTCTAAGCAGACTGTAGCAGCTAACAACTACTCATCACTTGGGTTCTTATCTTTTCTCTATGCTAGTTTTTAAATGGAAGAATTGAAGCCTTGAGAAGAGCTGAGCAGCTGCCAGCTGTAGTCTTGCTCCTTGAGCTGAACAAACAGGTTGGCAGTGGAATATTAAGCTTTTCTGTAGGATTGGATAAATGATATGAGTCTGCCTGTCCTCATTTCCATGTTCTAAGGATCTCTCTCTTTCCTGTTTATTTGATCTTGCTTTTGATACTGTGACAGCAAGTGTAGGAGGGTGTGGTGCTATAGGAGATGGACTGAAGAGAAGAAAACGTTTGAAAGTAAGGAGATCAGATATGAAAATATTACAAGTGCTAAAAATTAGAGGTAGATGAGCTGTGACCTCAGGTTCCAGAGAGGAGGCTAATGACATGATGCTTTTCGTAGGTGTTATTCCCCTTGAGCTTAAAAATTGATTTTTCAAAAGTGGCACTTGAACAGATTGAGCGCAAGAGGAGGGAATAGGTGTCTCAACTGAGGGAGCTGGAAAGCTTAGTGGAACTGTCACTAGTAATAGAGAAACCAGCTGGTATAGGCAAAAATGTAGTGCAGTTTCTCACAGATATTTTACTTGAGATGGTGTCAGGACATCAGGAACAGATTTCTGAGAGACTGAAAATACCTACTCATGTTGAGTTTTAACTTTCATTAAATAATTCCTTGAACTGGATTTAATTATTAGAGTGCTGAATTGCCAGCTTTTTAACAGAAAAATAATAGAATTATGGAATTAACTTGGTTCTGTGTAGGAATGGGGTTGGATGGTCGGAACAGTGATGAGATGGATGGAGATGAGAGATCTCTGGAGTCAAGGCTGGTCTTGGAGCATGCGGTTTATTGCATAGGGCGTGGGTATAGGGGCCCTGCTAAGAGCTACCAGCCGCAGCTCGGAGCAGGCCCGAGAGAGAGAGAGCGCGAAGGGGAGGAGAGAGGAAGAGTGCAAAGTTCTCATTAGGTTACATTAAATCGTCTTCTATACTGAATATTCTAATTTACACCAACCAATCTAGTACAAGATACAAATCCTATAGCATTTACGTTCAGCCTGTAAGAATCATTACATTACCATACTGTGTTATATTTTAAACCCTAAAAACTACTCTTTGAACTGCTCCTGCCAAGCTAGTAGGGTCTGCTCTGACCCTTGGACTCTTGGTGAGGAGAGGGACATTGTTTAATCAAAAGGGGATTACCTTCAGCTGGCCATACTATTGTTTTCCAGTTGTTCATTAACTGAGGCTTGGCATCTTAGACATTGAAATTTACTTTCAATTCTATTTCATTTATAGGTTTCATATTCTCAAAATCTAAGCAGTCATATTTATAAGGCTTTCCTGTTTCGTCTTCCCCAACAGTTCTGGAAATGTGAACATTATTTCTGCTCTGGCAATTTATTTATTTATTGCCTCCATTTGTTCTGTGCTTACATTTTTGGTTTGTTGATAGTGTTGTCTTCTGTTAGGTACTTGGACTCTTGAATGGGTCTCTTCTGTTTAAAAGAGTATTTTACACTTGTGAGTTGGTTTATTCCACTCCCCTCCCACCTTCTTCCTGTACACATTTGCCAGCAGTGGGTTCAAAGGTTCACTCAAACTGTGTCATGTTTATACTGCTGAAGGAAAAAATGAAGCCACCTTTTGTCTTTCCCTTCACAGGAAAAAAGGTTCTGTTTCTTGAAATCCCTGCTGTCAAATTTCTTCCTGAAATCCTTTTTGTTCCTTGTTACCTGCTCTTTGCTCTTTCTTTCAGAGACTGCATAGCAGGCAAGCTGGCTGCTACAGTTCTAACAGCAAGCATGGGGTTTACTCTTAGAGGAGCCTACGAATGTGCTGGTTTTAAATTATTGCTCATGTTTCAGTCTGTTAAGAAGTTTTTTCTCCAAATAAATTGTGGGGGTTTTGAGTTTTGTTTTGTTTTGTGTTTGTTTGGTTTGGTTTTGGTTTTTTTTTTTTTTTCTTTTTTTGATCATGCTGTCTGCTTGTCAGTTCTCGAAATGAAAAGCAGAGAAGGGTACCTTGACAAATGCTGCACTGCAGGACCAATGTGAGTACTGAGGAGTGGTGAAGGCAGGTGGTAGGATACCAAAGAGCATGGCAGAGCAGGAGTGACCTTCAAATCTCGATTACGAAACAGACTTAACAGTTTGTGCTCCATAAAGTGAATGAGTAACACTTCATTGCACTGTTTTATTTTGAGAAATAGTAAGTTTTTTGAAATGGCTGTTAAAAAAATGCATCTCTCTGTAGTTCAGATTTTCAGTCGGGACATTTCTTTTTGGACTTTTCCCTGCCCCCTGTTTTTTTTGCTTGGGCGTTTCTGATTGTAATTTGGATGTCTCAGATACAATGTGCAAGAGGAGTTATTTTGTTGGGGGAGGTACGGGTACGAGCAGAAATAATGGAATCATATGTCTATTTGTGGTGTTAGGTAAGAGAAACTATCAGCTAAGGAGCAGCATCTTTTAAGGCTTTTGCAAACAGTTGATAACATTTGAGAATAAACTAAAAAAGACTACAAATGAGTGGAGAAGTAGAGAAGTACTTAACACACCATTGATTTTTAAAATAATTAGGGACAAGGGAAAAAGCTAGATGGAAGAACTCTTTAAACTACACTTGCAGGAAAGACATTTAAATAAATTCTAAGTCATTACTGAAGAGAACTTAGTGTGGTTGAGTAAATTTGCTTGCTTCTGTTTCTTCAAGCTGTAGACTTTCGGTGACTGAAGGAAAACATACTGCTTCTATCTGCTAGTCGAGGAAATGGTTAAGCTATAACAACTTTCCTTCTTCCAAATCTCCCTGTAGCATTCATTATTACGACTGTGGAGGTTCATGAAGTTTGTAATATAACCTAAATGTTCAGGCACTAAAATTAAGATTTGGGGTTCCAGCTGTTGCTAGAACCATTAAACTTCAAGTTTAGTAAATATCGCATAACTTGATGTTACTTCCTATCATGTGGAAAAAAGCCTGCTGTTTTGCTACATTTCACATTGGTTTTTACCTTTGCCTAAAAGAGGAGAGCACAAACCTGACCTGAGAGAATCTATAAAAATCTGAAGTTGAACTAGAAGCAGACTCTAAGAGGTGTTTTATATGTCTCATTATGTTAGTTCATTGTTCCATAGTTTTTATCTTTCCCAGGCAGGTCATTTTCCTTTATGCCATTGACAAGCAGAGACATTGTCAGCATGTTTAAAAGAAATCGATTTTGCTATAGTATTGCCATAAGTGGCCTAATTTCTTTAATACCCATGTACTAGTTTATTGCAAAAGGGAAGAATTTAAACTTTCCTTTTTAAGCTTTTAGTTCATAGCTGTTCATAGCTCAAAAGATCATAGTTTGTTATGGCAAAGGGGTTACTTTTATTTGTGTGGGAGGGTGGATTAGATCAAGAATTCCCAAATTGTTTTTAATACTAGTGTGATTGTAACTATAGGAATTGCAACAGAAATTGTTAAGCTTTAAAAAAGTTACGAGTGAGTTTGTCTTTTGTAGAGCAGAGTGATTACTATTGTATTACGAATGATGTCAAATTTTATTTGAAGGTACCTACCTGCCAGCTGATAGCCAGTATGACTCTTCTCAGTAATTCAGTAAGATACAACAGGAGATTTGGCAGAAATGTACGTAAAGTAATGTAGGAGGCTCCTGAAAAAAGGAGTTTTGTAATTTTAAAATGTAAGCATAGTAGAAACTAATTTGACAAGACTGCTGGTGCTGAGTGGTGCAAATTGTTCTTTCTATTGGGGTTTTCTGACTATCTGTTATTAGTAAAGTAGTTGTTATTGTGGAACAGGCTGTGTTTTCATCCTGGGAGAAAGTAGTTCCATATAATTGCGTAGAAGCTTACTTCTCAGAATTTGGGGGTAGCTGGAAGTTGGTAATGGGGCAGTAAATGAGCTTCTCTGTGTGCTGGATAAGTTGTCAAGTCAGGACTGCTATGTATCACAAATGCATGTGACCTTGTTGTGGATGAGTAGAATATGCACCTCATTCAAAAGAGAGAAGCAGCAATGTGTTTTACTGAGGCAAAATAATACATTCACAGAGTTAAATAAATGTGATGGAATTACAAAAGGTTTAACAATGGTTTGACAAGGTTCAGTAAGCTTGATGGCAAAGTTCACCTTATTAATTACTGAGTGGAAGAAACATACACAGGAAGGTTGAATTAGAATCAAGTTAGGATGATTCACATGTAGACCAGAGATGCAGAGATGCAAAGAGTAAGGAGGATCCTCATGTTAAGTCATGAGGTTCAGAGCGGACCCCCTTGCTTTCTTAACTCCTTATGGAGAATGTGTGGAGCTGGATCCAATCTTACTCCCAAACTTGGACAAAAGTGTATCTGTAATGGAATTATCCATACAATGTTTATAATAATATAAAGCAGCTGCGTGGATTAGCAATGTTTCATTAGAGTTAATTCAACATGCTATCAGTCTGTTTCCAAGAATCTGTCACAGGTATGGGATCTCTCTGCTTTGTGTGAGGAAGGAATCTCAAACATTGAGAGGCATCCCTGCTCAAGGGGAGAGCCACCTGGCATGCAGTTCAGGGCAAGCTCCAATTGGATCCATCCTGATGGTAGTATGTATGCAGTGAAGCAGTTGGCTGCTTGGCAACAGTGTAAACCAGAAGACATCAGGGTGTCTTCACTTTTGCTATTTCTTTGTTCCGTACTTTGGTTATCTTGCATTTCTGGGATTTGAAGCTACCTTTTGAAATACGTTTCCTGAGGCACCTTCACTCCCTTGTGCCTGAGCCAGGAGCTTTCCAGCTCACAAGTTCACCACAGGGCATGAGGCCTGTTCCTTCTTAGTCAGCCTGTACCAAATTACGGTCTGGGGTCAAGTGTATCCACACAGACCTACAGCTGAAAATGCTGCAAATCCAGTGCTTTCCATGTGATGCTTGTAGTTGCAGAGGAGTTGGATTTTTTCCTGCTGTATGGATGACTCTGCAAAGTTCCCCTTCTACCCGAAGACTGACCTGGCTGAGTTATTCTTTAGCTGTCTCCAGCTCTCACTACTGTATTGGCTGTCCTGGGATGTGTTGCTGTGTCCTGCTACTGGGCACTGATGAGGACAGAGATGGGAAGGTGACAGAGCAATAGCTCTGCATGACATCGAATAGGGGAAGATTAGTTCAGCTGAACTAAATTTTTAAAGAGCAAGTCAGTAATTCTTCCTTGAGGAGGGAGAGAGAGAAATTACAAGTGATTTCAGTTCTAAGGGCTGCTTTTCCCACTTTGCCCAATTATGTGATGTAATGCTATATTGAGATTTTCGGCAGAATGGTTGCTGTTTATTTCGCACCATCGCTGTGGTCTGTAGTGTAAATATGTTTCTGCCTAAAATAAGTGATTGGAGTTTGGAGATAAAAATTGGACTCATGCCGTAATGTTTAACCTTCTCCCCCCCCCCCCTTCATTTTAGTTAACTGATCATAAAGGAAGTATGTGTATTGAAAATACCAAATACCAAAGCTACTTTATGTATTTTCTTCTGTAAAGTGGATTTGGATTGAAATTGTTCATGCAGAATGCAAGCAGTAAGAGGATGTCTGTGCTGATTTCCTAAGTCTTCATCCATGGAGATTACCTAAAATGTAGATAAGCCCCCCCCCTTCATTTTAGTTAACTGATCATAAAGGAAGTATGTGTATTGAAAATACCAAATACCAAAGCTACTTTATGTATTTTCTTCTGTAAAGTGGATTTGGATTGAAATTGTTCATGCAGAATGCAAGCAGTAAGAGGATGTCTGTGCTGATTTCCTAAGTCTTCATCCATGGAGATTACCTAAAATGTAGATAAGATTAAATATAATTTTTGAAAGGATTTTAATTCCCAGGGAAGTGTCATGTTCTTTAGAACTTCATATCAGTAACTTGAACAGAATTAAAGATCTTTGAAATTGGTGAGAAGTAGCAAAACCCCTCAATTTTCACTACCCTAATAATTAGCCTAATGTACATACAATCTGGCGCAGCAGAGTGTTTTGTTCTGGATCGTGGTAGGAAGTCTAGCTATTAAAGTTCTTTTTTAAACTGCAGTGTCAAATGATTCTTCAGATTTCTGTTTATTTAATTTCAGGTAGATTTAATGAAAACCTTTTGGCACATCCCGTTGCCAAACTTCTGCTTGTCTGCTCCTTCATCCCTCCACTCCATTTCTTCTCTAAATTGTTTCTCACTTGTTGGCAGCAGAATGGTTGTAGTAAAACTGATGTGCTGTCTCAATAAACCATGTTCTAATTAATTTTCAGAATCATCTTTCTGTTGAAAACTTTTAGGTTGGTGACATCTTTTGATGAAGAGGGTTTATGAATCCTATCTAACCTTTTATGTTTCATGTTCAAAAATAAAAAATGGGGGAAGAGAGAAGTAAAAGTGAAGATAGTTCAGTGATTCAGCTATTTAGTTCAATAATTACTATATACAAAACAGTGCAGTTGTTAGAGTAGAATGTACAATAGAGTTACATATCTTTGCTGTGACTTTGAGGTTTTTACAGTGGGTCTTAAAGCAACCTTGGTTTCCAGTAAGCAGTAAAAATGAATTTGAAAGAACTCCAGTGGCCATTTTGCTTGCATTGACATTTACTCCTTTATATTCAGGTCAACTCCCGGAAGATTCCTGACTTATCACTACAGGCTGTTGCTGTTGAATCTGGGACCATATTCACCCATGAGGAACAATAGGGTTTACCTACACAGATAATTTCCCTGGCTTTTAACATGGAGACACACAGGCCAAATAGTTTGGGCTGAGATAAGACTCCTTTTGTCTCTGTAATTGGCTTAAGATATGACTTGAATGATTCTCCTAATTTTCTGTACTCTCGTTAAATTGAGCAAAAAGCAGTACTTGAAAGTAGCTGAACTACTCTACAGCTACTCTAATTGAAGCTAGGGTAGTCTTGTAATTTGAGCTGCTTGTATTTGCAGTCTCTTTGCAGTCTGTTTTGTGGTCTGATTACCTGAATAATTTTCCTGATATTCATGCCTGGAGGTGTTAGCCCATCTCTTGGTTTGTTATCCAGTGCTTGTCTCCTCAGCTTCAGAGTTTGTGCTGTTGTCCAGGATTACTTCCTGTGCCTTTGTTGTTTGTTTCATTAATATTTCAGTCCCTGAAAGTATTTTATCTCCAGGTGAAATCCTAACTAACATCAGGTCTGGCATAAAAACTCGGGGTCATATTGGTTTTCTCATAGCTGAGCACTTTTCTTTATACAGTCTGTAATTCCTGGCAGCAAAAGAGAGCTCCAAAAATCTACTGGTATGTGAAGGTACTTTTCCTAAATGGAGCATAATATTCAATAACTGTAGTACTGGGTTAATTCTTACCAGTGAGGAATGCAAGCTGTTGGAGAAGAGGGGATGAGTTGGGAGGTACAAGTCGGGAAAACATAAACCAACTTAACCTCTGCAAATAAGGGTTCAGCTCATCACTGGTACACCATAAGAGGGAAGTGATAATAGAGCTTAGGATGTGGCCAGTGGAAGATGGTGGGTATTGGACACAGGACTATATGGGGGTTTACTGCTTCCTTCATATGTTTTATGACGTTGTAGTAATGTGATTCAGAGGGCAAGCTCTATTTGCTGATGGTGAAGGAGAGGGTTGTGGGGATATTTCAATTGAATATAAATTTTTTGTTCAACAGCCTTTTTCAGGGGTGTTTATGTTTGGGATTGCTAAAATTTAGGAGCTGCAAATTGTAGAGAATTTGGATTATAGATGATAGTATTTTGAGCTAAAACTGTGATTTAGACCTGTCTGACTCACACAAATTCAGTGGGATGTGGTTTTCTTTAAGCTCTGTTGCATGGTAATGTGGATACAAAACCAGCAATTCCAGGCTTTCTGTGACTGTGTGTTGTGGGGGCATTATATTAGGTGACTGAATTTGCTGTGAGTCTCTCATTATGTTTCATGAGAACTAGGCTGTCAAATGGATGTATTTGATTCATTTGTGGATGTTGTAAAAGCAAGTAGCAGAAAGACCAAGAAAAGGTCACATCTTCTCTATTCAATCCGTGAAGTCTCCTGCAGGATGTGACAAGTAGCAGACAGAAATCTCCATAAATTACTGCCCTTGGTCAAATCTAACTTCATTATTGATTTGTCTTCATATATTACAATCTTTGTAGTGTGTTCTGTGTGTGTGTGTGCGTGTGTGTGTGTGTGCATGTCCCTACTTAAAGGAGAGACTGTTGAAAGCATAAAATATAATAGTGTCAGTCACTGTTGGACTCATTAGTGCTCTGAGTAGCTGCCTTCACAGTGGCTGCCTTCAGTGCTGCCTTCTTTTTGATTACTTTCCTTCAAATAGGTCTGTGGGATGCTTATATTTTCTAAGTGTATTTAATGTACATGGTAGAGCCTTTGGTTCAGCTTTTCAGGATGTCTGAATGTGGTATTTAGTTTGTTGGAGAGTTGTATTTTTTGGTATGTTAGGCTGACTTCTAGGCTGTTTATTTAATTCTGTATTTTTTATAAGTACTTTATGAAAGGTGAATTGAAGCTAGGCACCAGACAATTTTTGATGTAAAGTGTGCCTGCCAAACCTGTCAGATCTTTTGAAACGTATTACAGAAGGTGTCAAGCAAAAAAGTGACATGTTTTTTTGGAAGGTTGAATATTTCTATATTGCTTGCGATTTTGGTGGGGTTTTCTGTTGCAGAAGAGGCAATAAGATTCCTGGCATGGCTGGTGTAATTCTGGGAGGTGTTTAAAGCTGTGTGGTGATGCAGCTATTTGCTCAGCAGCAGTTTTGCTAATGTGAGTAGAGAGATTTACAAATATTAGCATGTAAAGCTTTTTTCACAAGCTAGGCATAATTGATAGTGTCATTACATTTTTTTTTTCTTTATTTTGGGGAAGAAACTCAGATTTTTTCCAATTTCTAATGTGTGTGTGTGTCTCCCCCTTCCCCCAGTGTTTCAGTTTTGGGGGGGCTTTTTGTGTGTTTTTGCCTTTGGATTTTCTTGGTAGATGTTTTGTTATGATTATGAAAGCAAATTAGTTTTTCTCATTTACTTATTGATTCTCACCAAGTTTGGTAATAAGTTCTAACACTTTTTTCTCTGGATATTCTTGAGGTACTTTGCAACTAGAATATTCCTTGACTAACTTCATACATTCTACTTCTTTGCATCCTCTTGAGGATGACTAGGTGAAAGCTAAACATCTGAATGTAAAGCCCAATTTATCTAGATTTTGGGATAACAGACGAAAGTGAAGCACTTGATTTGTGATAGCTGTCTTGTTTATTGGTGGGATTTTTATTGCTAGCTGGGACAGAACAATACTGCACAAAAACTTGGAACAGAGAAGCA
>VZTX01013257.1:128914-276544 GCA_013400915.1 Pardalotus punctatus
ATAATAGTGTCAGTCACTGTTGGACTCATTAGTGCTCTGAGTAGCTGCCTTCACAGTGGCTGCCTTCAGTGCTGCCTTCTTTTTGATTACTTTCCTTCAAATAGGTCTGTGGGATGCTTATATTTTCTAAGTGTATTTAATGTACATGGTAGAGCCTTTGGTTCAGCTTTTCAGGATGTCTGAATGTGGTATTTAGTTTGTTGGAGAGTTGTATTTTTTGGTATGTTAGGCTGACTTCTAGGCTGTTTATTTAATTCTGTATTTTTTATAAGTACTTTATGAAAGGTGAATTGAAGCTAGGCACCAGACAATTTTTGATGTAAAGTGTGCCTGCCAAACCTGTCAGATCTTTTGAAACGTATTACAGAAGGTGTCAAGCAAAAAAGTGACATGTTTTTTTGGAAGGTTGAATATTTCTATATTGCTTGCGATTTTGGTGGGGTTTTCTGTTGCAGAAGAGGCAATAAGATTCCTGGCATGGCTGGTGTAATTCTGGGAGGTGTTTAAAGCTGTGTGGTGATGCAGCTATTTGCTCAGCAGCAGTTTTGCTAATGTGAGTAGAGAGATTTACAAATATTAGCATGTAAAGCTTTTTTCACAAGCTAGGCATAATTGATAGTGTCATTACATTTTTTTTTTCTTTATTTTGGGGAAGAAACTCAGATTTTTTCCAATTTCTAATGTGTGTGTGTGTCTCCCCCTTCCCCCAGTGTTTCAGTTTTGGGGGGGCTTTTTGTGTGTTTTTGCCTTTGGATTTTCTTGGTAGATGTTTTGTTATGATTATGAAAGCAAATTAGTTTTTCTCATTTACTTATTGATTCTCACCAAGTTTGGTAATAAGTTCTAACACTTTTTTCTCTGGATATTCTTGAGGTACTTTGCAACTAGANAAGAAACTCAGATTTTTTCCAATTTCTAATGTGTGTGTGTGTGTGTCTCCCCCTTCCCCCAGTGTTTCAGTTTTGGGGGGGCTTTTTGTGTGTTTTGGCCTTTGGATTTTCTTGGTAGATATTTTGTTATGATTATGAAAGCAAATTAGTTTTTCTCATTTACTTATTGATTCTCACCAAGTTTGGTAATAAGTTCTAACACTTTTTTCTCTGGATATTCTTGAGGTACTTTGCAACTAGAATATTCCTTGACTAACTTCATACATTCTACTTCTTTGCATCCTCTTGAGGATGACTAGGTGAAAGCTAAACATCTGAATGTAAAGCCCAATTTATCTAGATTTTGGGATAACAGACGAAAGTGAAGCACTTGATTTGTGATAGCTGTCTTGTTTATTGGTGGGATTTTTATTGCTAGCTGGGACAGAACAATACTGCACAAAAACTTGGAACAGAGAAGCATTTGTCCATACAGGCTGCAAAGTAGGTGTCTGTAATTTTACTTTCTCTAAAGAGCAAAGCCTTGCTCCCAGTCTCACCTTTCCAGTTTATCCAGGAGAAGATGAACCAGATAGCTTCCTTCCTTTTAATGTCCATATGATTGCACTTGGCTTCAGTGAGAACCGATTTAGCTTTGTGTCATGCAGAGCACTGCCTTCCCCTCAGATGGGGAATGAAGTTGGTGTGTTTAACTAGTTGTCTTGTGTGTGTTTCCTTGATCTTGTTTTAGAATTGCATAGAACTGTGTCTTTCTAAAGGTTAACATCCTTTCATTACGTGCAAATCATTAGAAGTGACATGTAAGTACTTGGTTCTTGTTTTGTTTTAGGTCTTCATTGTTTTTCTTATGAAGGCAAGAATATTTTCCACCCTGGAAGCTCTGTTTTTAATCTTTGACCTGAATCGAGCTGGATAATAACATTTCCAGAATTAAAATTGCAGCAGCCCTTTTAGTCCCCCAGTTATGTCCCTTTTCTCTTGACCCACAGTACAAAACTTTGAGCCTGCCTAATTGTTAAGCAGTAGTGAATTTAGGGCAAAGAAAAGGAAAGTGGCAAGGACTACTAAATGACAGGAAGTAGCATTGGGTAGCCAGCCAGAGTGATGGGCTGTGAGCAGTAGGTGCTGTTAATGGTATCAAGCTCAAGTGTGTACCTTTTGGTTTATGTTTGACCCTAAATTGCAGTTGCTACCCGTCAGCATGGCCATGTTGTACTGAAGCATAGATTAGTACAATGAATGTACTTTTCTGCGATTCTCTACGAACTCAAAGCCTGGTGGGTAGAAATGGGTGCATTATTTTTAGGCCTGTTCTTCCTCCCTCCTTCCTAAAAAGCAACCCCTAAGTAATTTTTAATGTTTTTTCTTACTGTAGTCTCTTTTTCCTTAAAATCTGGGCAACATATCTGTTCCTGACTACAGAGGAGTTCAGACAGTTGAAAATAATTGACATTTTGAGCAGAAGTTGATGACCTGATGGGCTGGTCAGTAGCTATTGTTTCTGGGTACTGAGAAAGAAGTGACATTTTGGTTCATAAAGAGGGCTTGCTGGGACTTGACAAAACAGGAAAGGAGATTTCTCTTAATATTTTATTTATATGAGAATTCTGTGGATGTTAAAATCATGAAGGGCATGATCAGCAAAAACACGCTGTTTGGCTCTTAGCTGTGGATAATACTTCCTCTGTTTTTTAACCACGTTTTAGATGCGGAACACCTCTAAAAGTATCCAGCAAATTGTAATTCATCTTGACTGAATTCCAATAATGCAGAAAAATTACTTTTCTAAAAATCCTGTTTTGTACAGAGATGCTCAAAGTCAGTAAAGCTTTTAATGAATACCGTGGTTCTTATGCTTTCTTACGTTAAAAAATGATAACTTGAGGAACCTCAGTAGAGAAAAGATGGTTGAGTTACTGAAATGTAAGCTTGTTCTCCTGATCATCAGTCTTTAAATGACAACTTTAGAGATAATTTTTAATAATAAAGTCCTTTGCTGTTGAATATGTGTGTGCCGTGCTTTATCTTTATTGGCCTGAATAACTCCATTAGTTTTATGGATCAAGGTAAAAGGGGTAAAAAAGAAGCGGTTGTATAAATGTGGTATTCAGGAAGTCCTAATAAGATACAGTTCTCTAAAAATGTAATATTTCTATGTGACATCTCATTCAGTTACTGGAGCCATAAATTTTGCTTTTCTTTGTCAGAGTAATTTACTTTCTATCCTAGAATTCTTACCTATTTTTAAACTAGTTTTAAGAAAAAAGGAAGAAAAATGCAGAATAGTTTGATTCCTTATTATTGAAAATCTTCCCTTAGAGGGTTATGGAATCACTGAAAAATCTGTACTGGCAGTGACTGGGGGGAAATTGGAACAGAGCAAAAGGAAAACGTGTTTGAAACTCAGAAATGTTGAGAACAATGGTTGAAGAAGGTAGTGAAACTCTTCTGCTGTGAGCTACTTCTGTTCTTGAGTTAATTTGATGCTGAAGCATGGAGTAGAGCATAGTATTTGTCACATTGTCTGGAATGATGAATTCAGCAGTCTATGAAGGGAGAATACATGAATTGTTACTTTTCCCGTGTGGTAGGGAAAGTGATGCTGCCTATCAGAGTTTTAAATCTGGTTGAATACTGTCCTGTTTCAAATAAATGTATTTTATTTAAACAATTTGCATTTTTATGGCTAAAGCAAAATAAAAAGTAGATCGTAAAGTGTGTATTGTGAGACTGGCTTAGGAGAAAACATGTCTGTGGAAGAGCTAAAGTGGTGTTTTAGAAAGAAATGTTCCTCTACTCACCAGTGAGTTAAGTAACTGGGAAACAAAATCTCCAAAAATGTGAAACAAGGCTAGCCTGCTGTAGAAACAACCCTCTCCATCCAGAAGTACTTGCTGTGTTAGGTCATCATATAATGAAAACGAATTTATTGCTCGGAAATTATGGAAAATTGCAAGATTTTTGCCTTTAGTCAAAAGGATTTGTCTGTGCTAGTTTTCTGTATTTGGGCATCCATACCTGATTTCAAACATGAAATCTGGAATTAGACAGAGTCCAATTATGAAGCATGGACTCAAGTCTAAGTTACTTTATGAACGCAAGGATACAATTAATACAATGCTGCTTTCCCAAAGAGATGAGGTTGTTCTAGAAGATTGACTCAGAAATTGAAGATTTGACTGGGACTGTAGTTGTCCAACTGCAAATGTCTGTATAAAAAAACCTCTGTCACATTATGGATTCAAACTGGAAGTTGTACAAAATCTGGTCCAGAAAACTGACTTAACTGGGAAAGAAGGGTGTGAGGAGGATTCAAATCGCTAGGAATGCATTACACAATGGAATGATTTAGCAATCCTACACTGAAAACTTCTTGGGATTACAGAGTAGTGAAAGCGTGGGTTCAGATGGTTGGTTCTTGGAATGTGTTCAGAATAAGGGAAGAAAAGGAGGAACTTCTTTTGAGAGGTGTTTTTTCTGCTGGGAGCATACTTGTGGTTGTGTTGCAGGTTTGCATCCAAGTAACAGCTTCAAGGATCAGTGCACCACGTTATGATGTGTAATTGAATGATGAAATTCCCAGAAATGTGATGTATTTATTATTATTTACTTACTAAAGTATTCATTTCCACTGGAGAATATGGAAATTATTAATTTGACTGGAAATGGGAAAATTAAAATGCTTAAATCCAGTGAGGTGAGTAAATTACATGGGAAATGTTCATATAATGTGCTTCTGACACTTATGAGTGTATTTTAAATTAAGAAAAAAAATTCATTATTGCCTCAAATCTGATACACTGTTGAAATGTCAATTTTTCTCATGGAAGACCTGTTTAGCTGCTATTCTTTGTTGACAGGATGTAATGGTAGACCCCTTTCATCTCCTGCTGTACTACCAGCATTTTATTACTCCTTAAAGCATAGTCATTGCTTTTGCTTAAAGTCTTCTTGAATAGGCAACTAATAATAAATTATTATAATACTATGTAATTATATGAGCATGTTATAATTATTACTATAATAAATACTCATATTCCTGAAAGTAAATCCAGTTGAAATAGTTTATTTATACAGTGCTTGACCCTTCCCTTTTAAGAATTCAGAAGGCAACATAGTTACACTTCCTAGCATGTCATGCTTGTTCTGCTTGATGTTTAAAAAAAAATTTAAATGGCTGTGAATGAATGGATGAAGGACATAGTGAAACACGAGTGTTTCATTACGACAGTTGTAGAATTTATAAGATTTAGGATTTATGCAGAGATGACACTGATTTTGAAATATGGGAAGTTAAAGAGAAATAAAGTGTCATTAGGCAGTATTGACAGAACTCCTGGTTGACTTAAAAAGTAACAATTCTTGTAGTGTCAGACTTCAAGTTTGCCAGGTGTGGTGAGTGTTCTTCTTGTATTTTATGTCAGTTGGTAATGGTTCTGCATTTGGTTGAAAGGGCAGAGGGGGAGTGTCCGGGTGAATCTCTGGAGCTTGAGAGAAGAAGCTGGGCCAGAGGATCAGGAAGCCTCTAGTCTCTGAATGGATTCTCACTTTAAACTGAGAAATCCATTGGCTTTTCTTTTGTGAAGTAGCCTTCTTTTTCTTGCCTGTAATTTTACATGTCTGCTTTGAACTGTGCTTAAGCAGTTAAAACTGTTTAAAATGCGCCAAAGTGGTGATTTACTAGCTTAACTCTAGATGGACTCTTTGAAAGACTTTTAATTTAAAAAAAAAAAGTTATTCCAGTTTTGGAATTTCTTTATAGCACTAATTTTTTGTGTAAGTACAACATAACTTGGCTCTGCTACCTCCTGCCTGCCTGTTCTCTGAAGAGTATGTTAGTTTTCATCACTGTTGTCTGTAATTTAATTACAGAAATATGACATCATGGGTAAATTATGTGAGCAAGGCCAGTAGAGAAATACAGGATAAGGTGGCAAGATGAATCAGTTGTAGAGAGGTTAGTGCTGTTGTTTCCCTGGTAGGCAGAAGAAATTACTTTTAAAAGTTAAAAGAGATCCGTGTCCTTTTGATTCAGTTGCACAGTGCTTCTAAAATGGGACACATACCCTTCTGTTCTGCTTTGTATGTGTAATGCTTTTCCATCCTCAGTTAATGAAAGACTCTGGTCTCCATTTCTTGTGTGTTTTTGTGATGGTCTGAACTGGGTCGTCATTTGGTCTGTGATGCAAGAAAATGTTTTTGAAACCTGCTTCTGTTTTTTGTATCTCTTTGTGTTCCTCCCTCTTCCACCTCCTTTGTATGAAGCCCTGTGCTGCTTGATTTGACATTTAATTCCTTATTCCTTCTCCTGGCTTTTTCTATCCTTTTAGCTAAGTGTGTTATCTCCCTGCATCTTTTGTGAGGCTATAGTTGTCTGTGCAGTTTATTCTTGTCTGTCTTTTTCTGTGATACCACTGTGTAAAAGGTGGAGAGGTGCACATCAAACCATAACCTTTGAAAAGGAAGTACTTGATTTCATGTTATGTGAAGAGTATCAGGGCCAGGACACTTGTGAAAAGTTCCTGGTTCCTTTGGGACAAGAAAGAAGGCAGGATACTTGAGAAGGGTGATGTGGGGGCTTGTGAGAACTGGTTACCTTGTCCTTCCTTAAAACTACTGCTTGGTTTCTACTGGAACCATTGCTTGCTTTTTACAGGCTTCTAAGACATCATCACAAAAAATCTAAGGTATGAGGCCAGCAATGATGTTCTGTTTTTCTGAGACAACATAAAATAGGTTGTGGTTGGCTAGAAGGTCCAGTTAACACTGCTGCTGTAGCTGTGATAACAAGGATGTGGAAGGATGCTATCTTTGCGTTTGGGAATTTGCAGAAGTTGCTGCTGTCTGATGTCATTATGCTGGTAAAGGTATATTCTGTACTCAAATGGCTGGTTTCCTTCCCTGGGGTAGCTTTAAGCCAATGCAAAGCCCATTTTTGTGGAGCTTACAGTCGTTCTGGGAGTGCTTTGCTGGTCTAGCAAGCAAAAGTTTCTGAGCTGAAGTGCTCGTAGTGTTTATGTAACTTAATAGGTTCTGTTCTAATAGACTCAGAGGAACTTTTTTCCCCAAATCCTTTGGTTTTTATAGGAGGAGAGACTTTTTCTTGCCTCTCTTTTTCTTTCCTTTATTCCCTCCCTCTGTTGTTCCTCTTTTTGTTAATTGCAGAGCTGTACTTTAGTAACTACAATGGTCATTTCCAAGGTAGTAATCGATTAAAAAATGGACTAATAACAAAGGCTGAAATAAATTATTTGTACCTGAACAATAAAAGGACAATGAAATTATAATGAGGATGGCCCAGGCTCAGAATGGACATCACTGCGTATTAAGTCTAGGCTTGTTTGCTGAGCTCAGAGATGATGAGGAGAAGCATTAGCTCTAGGGTCAAGCTACTGTATAATTTTCTTAGGGGCACGGCATCACTTCTGTCTAGTGCTCTGCTTTTTCTCCTGAGTGTGTAACAGATATTCCCAAAATGGACAAGGAAAAGTAAGAATGAGCAAAATTATAATTTACTATGAAATGTGCAATTCTGACTTTTTTTAAAATGTTTTCTGATTCTGCTGTTTTCCCCTGCAGTTAAATGCGTTGTTTTCTCCTACTAAGCAACCTGAAGAGAAGAAATGCTTTGTAAGTGGGAGAGTAGTATTGTAAAATCATTTAAAAGTCAAATGCAACAGGAAGGTTATGAACAGATACAATACAAGTCAGTAAGGTAATCTGAAATTTTGGCAATTCCCTTTTAGGACATCCTTATTTTTAACTCTACTATTGAAAATATGGTTGGCATTCACCTTGCCATTCCTCTAGTCCTTCTTTGTGGTGAAGATAACCTGTAGAGGGAAGGTGAAGAGATGTGCTACATGATTACAAAAGGGAGGCTCTCCATTTGTTTCTTGAGGGAAAGGATGCAGAAGTGCTTGCGGGAGGTGGAGTCAGGGCCGAAGTGAGGGGTGTAGTGATGCACTACCTTAAAATTATTTGGGACAGGTTTGTTAATCTGTAACAATTTAAGGAGAATTTGGTCTTTACTCTGATGCTAAGGTAGTGGCAGTAGAGAGTTAAGCATAACTGCAGCAAAGGAAGGGGTCCCAAGCAAGATGTCTGAAACTCTCTAAGTCTCAGGCAATAACTGCTTTCAGCATGTCCAGGCTTATTTAGCTTGAATAAAGAGAGGAGCACAACACCACCAATAACTTCAGGCTGTAAAGAGAATCCTGGAAGTGTTCTGTGATGGGAAAGGTTAGAGATGCTCTGCATATGGAGATATGGTGAAAGAGCTAAGACAAAATGCTGCTTTCATAACAAAGTGGTAACTTGAGCAAATTTGGGATATACAAAGCTACAGAAGTCTGAATAATCACACTTTCTGAAACACTGTACACAAATTCATATGATCTGTGATAATCTCATTTTAGAGGACCAGTCACAAATAGTCTGTATTACAAATGCCCATGTTAGTGTGATTAGCCAGATTGTTAGGGGTGGTTTTTTAGAAGAAGCTAAGGGGCTAACCTGATTTGTGTGATCTTCACTCTACTCTGTTGAGGGTCATAGCAGACTGACCTTCATGTGGGCCAGGAGGTTGCTGTCTGTTCCATCTTGGTCAAGGGTTAGCATTAAATAATTGGTCTTTGTAATAGCGTAGAAGATTTCGAGAGGGAAATGGAATTTAAGATCTATGCTGTTGTGAAATATAGGTTTATTTGTGGGGAAAAAAAAAGTTTTCAGCTCTTGAGGCTGACACACCAAATTTGAAATACCTTCACTTTCATTTAGTGCACTTGGGCCATCCAATTAGTTTATTTTTTGTTTGTATGATCTTTCAGTCCTAGCTGTTGGTTTATTGTGAAATGGCTTGTGTTATGAATAAAAGAATAGCTCACCTACCCCTGAAAAACCAAGCCTAATGATCAAAATAACAGTACCTTATAAAACTGTAATTACCAATATTACTTTAACATCATTTGTATATTTATGATCTTGATTTAAGATCAATCCCTGCCTTTCTTTGGGTAAATGCATGAAAAACTTCTGCAGAAATACTATATGCTTGTCATTTCTTTCAACAGGTATTTTGTACTGGACTTCGAGACAGGGATTCTGCAATATTTCATGAATGAACAAACTAAAAACCAGAGCCCGAAGCCACGAGGAGCCTTGTCTTTAGCTGGAGCTATAATATCGCCCAGCGATGAAGTGCCACACATGTTGGTGGTCTACTCTGCTAATGGAGAGATGTACAAGTTAAGAGGTACAGTGCTGTTCACAGTGCCAGCTGAATTGTTCTTCTCTCCCACTCCTACTTCTGCATCTCTTCTCTCATGTCTCATTTCTCTTTTACTTCCCTGTGCTGTCAGAAAGTAGTGGCTATACAGCTATATTATTGCATACTATATTTTAAAACGCAGTGGAAGAGTAGTCTGGAGTTGAATACATGTGAGTTTACAACGTATAGACTTCCTGGGCTGGAAGGTACCTCAGGCTGGTTTCTGTAATCTGTTACTGTGGCATTTTGATTGAATGCTGTATTTTATTTGCTTCCAAAGGAAGAAAAAGTTGCTTTCATTGCTGTCCACAGCATAACTGGTATTCTAGTATTGTTCTCCCCTGCCACCATCCTGCAGATGGTGTGCAATAGTGAATCTGTTGATGGGTCAGAGAACGGAAAAGTGCCAATGGGAGGCTGCTAAAATATTCTTATCAGTCTTGGAGTAATTGAATGCACCTGTAACATAAAATATTCCCTTCCCTTCTTCCGAACTAAGACAGATAATATAGGGTGTATAGGAGTTACTTTGGCATATTTACAAAAGAAGCAAAAAAAAAAAAGGCAAAAAAAAGCAGTGCTCTGATTGTAAGCATTTTCAGTATGGTTGATTGATCATGATGCTTTCATATCAAACTAATTTATAAAAAATAAAAAGTTATTAAAAGACATGTAATGCAGTGTAACAGAAATATTCTTAGTTTTATTCTGACCACTGTTTATCAGTTGTCCAGCAGGACTGAGTATGCAGGAGTCGTCTGTAGTACAGTGTGTTGCTCTTTCATACATATAACTGAAACACAGGAACAATCAGGGACAATTTCTGTTAAAATGTTATAAAATTTTCACAGCTAGAAATCATGAACACTTGTTGTTTCATTATGCTTTTCCAATCACTTGAAATTATCAAATGCTTACAATATGCTTCTTTTAATGAGGTCTATGAATTTGATTAAAATCAGTAAACAATTTTTATGCTGAGTCAATAACCATTAAGATACTCAATAACAGAGGAAGTAAGAGCAAATATTTACTGAAATTATCAACTCTCTATTGCCATTCTTAATGAGGATTACTGTAGTAATTGTTTAAGAAAAAAAAAAGCTTCTCTCCTAAACAGACTTACTAAATTAGACAGGAGTCACCCGAGAGCAGACAAACTCTTCAATAATTTTTAAGGCTGGTTTTTAAAGATGTATGGGGGAAATAATGATTTTTATTCTTGTGTCTTTAAGTTGCAAGTAAATGACATGGGTTTAGAGAGAGATTTTGTTGAACTCTATTAAAGGAGAAGCACTGAAGTATCTGGGGAACTGGTAGCTTGTCTGGTAGCCGATGGACAGCCTGAGTGTAGAGCTTTTACTGATTTAAATACTATGGTCTGGCCCTTGTTCTTCACAAAGACAGACACACAGGTAAAACAAAAATGGATGAAAAATTCTGAACAAAAACATCATTTTGAGGTAGTAGTTCGGCTTTTACTAACGTGGAGGAGATAAAACTATGAAGAGTACTCATAAGCTTATATCTTCCAGTTGGCCATAGCCTCTTAAGTACAGGTTTAGATGTTTTGTACTGAAAAACTGAAGTGTACCTAAGTAGCATAAATCAGGATTTATACTGCATCCTAATCAATAATTAATCTTTCCCTCTCTGCCCTGCTCTCTCACCTCTTGTGCAAAAAAGAGTATTGATTTATGTGTGATCCCCTGCATTTTATTGTTTCTGTTCTAGCTGCTGATGCAAAAGAGAAACAATACTGGATAACTCAGCTTCGATCCTGTGCCAAACATCACAAGGAAAGTGATTCGAAGGTAAATAATTAAGAGTGAGAAGTAACTATTACGTTTTAAGTGGTGTAGGTGAAGAACAGCATGATCTGGATGATAGATTGGCTGCTGTAATTACTGGGTTGATGTTTAGAGGGTTTTGAGTAAAAGCAGCAAGTTGTCATTTGTCACTAACTGGAGCAGGCTTAGGTCAGTTTGGGTGATCTTAATAAACATTGTTCTATTTATGAGAAATTAATGAAGTGCATGGTTAATTGAATGGCTGGATCAGCCATTTATTAATAAATACTGTGTGATGTCCTGATTAGTATTTAAAAGTATTAATACTAGTTTTATTTAATTTTATAAGATTTAGTGACTTTTATTATAGGAAGCTTCAGATAGATGTTAGCAGCAGTCAGTCTTCATCTTTACTAAATTTGAAAGAGCTCATCATATGAAGATTTATATTATTTATATTATTATATAAATAATATTATAATAAATATATTATATGTATAATATATTATTTATAATATTATTCTCTTTGGAAGTAATTGTCCACAATTTTTGTCCTCAAACAGCTAAATATTTTGAACAGGGTAAAAAACCAACAGTGTAGACTTGAAAACCAGCAAAATGAGGCTGTCTCCTACATTCAAGTAAAAGTGGCATGGATCTGTTTAAATTCTAATATACTTTGAAAGTGGAATATATTAAAAATAAACAAAACCCTGCATTGGAAATGAATTATTATTGTCTTTATGTATGGTTTTGTTGTTAATGCTAAGTCTCACAGACAAAATTCCGCCTCTTCAGTCCTTGAAGCATTTCTGTTGATATCCTTCAAGAGCAAAAATGATTGCTTTTCTCATGACTAATTGTTTTCTATATTAAAAAAAATGCATATAGCTGCAAGCTGAAAGGATTCCTCACTGTTCCAAGATGTTGATAATAACAGTGTTCTGTTATCTTCAGTCAAAACTGTGGTCCTGAGTATCTTAGAAAGTTGGACTTCAAAAAGATGAGTGGTGTTTTTAGGAGACTGCCTTTCATTGAAGTTAGTGTGGTGAAACCAATCTTTTGTTGTTCTTTTTGAGTGATTTGGACTTATCAGGAAGCAATTGTGATATAAGTAAAACCCTTTTTGAAGGAGAATTAAGTAGCTTGAGTATTTCAGTACTTTAAAAATTCTTATGCATGGCAATTCAGTATAGTTTTTATGTAAATATGGCCCACTACAGTTCAGGTGCAGATCTGCTTGATCAGAGTACTCTTACAGTTGCTGTTGATTTGCAGCTCGTGTGCCAGATGGTGATGGTAACTTTTTATATTCAATCGTCATCAATTAATTATTCCTCAACATGTTTTCTGGTCACTTCTTAAATGCATTAAAGTGTTTAGCATCTCTAACGTAGCTGTGATGAGGTGGTAAAACTGCTGTTCAGTATATGTAATATTGGAGCCTTGTGCAATGGCATACGGATTCTTATACTTCCACACTGAATTAATTTCCATAATATTTCTTAATATTGGCTTTGGTTTTATCCTTTTGCCTGCTTCTGATAAATTATTCTATTTTAATAGCAAAATCTCATTCTAGAGTGGCAGTAATTTAGTTGAAGCTGATCTTTATGTACCTGAAGTTGGGATGCATTGTTTTATCTCCTTAGGTAAAAACTGTTGCACTTAGTAACAATTTCTCTTCAGACTACCTTTCCATGTTAAGCTCCTTCAGTTGGTAGTTGTATCTACATATTTTGATTTGTTCTGAATTAATGAGTGTGTCAGGAGAAAATTCTTGGTGTTACAACAGTGAAAATAAACAGCAATTAGTAGTGGTCCAAAGAAAGCAAACAGAATTTAAGAAATTAGAAGGAAACAAAAGAGATAATACTTACACTGCTCTAACTCTGTCAAATACTTGTAATGAATACTTTTATCAGTTCCCTTCCATTTCTGAAATAAAAAATTGGAGTGGGAAAAATTAAGTACTTTTCATCATATTTGTTATTCTTCTGTACAGGATGAACCCTGTGGGATGAAATTTGACTTTGTTGTAGTCTTTTTTTTCCAGTGATGAGAATGGAAAGGGAAAATTAGTATAGTAAGTACTCTGCAGTGGCTGAATGGAAGTATTTGCTAGCTGTTAATAATAACATTGGTATCAGGAGCCTCAAAGAAAAGGAGTTGAAAACAGGCAAAACAAACAAACAAAAAACCCGAAAACCAAAAGGACGTGAATAGAAAGTGGAGATTATTTTGGGATGCTTTTGATGCCAAAACTGTTTATAGATTTGAAAAGTATTTGAAAAGCAAAATGGTATTAGAAAGTCTTGACTAAATGAATGAGAGGCTAGTAAATACAGACAGCGTCTGTCACAGAAGATCTAAGACACAACTCTTGGAAACAGGAAGGGTTTAGAATGGGGAGAATCTCATTGGACTACTTGTATTCTTGCATAGTGACCTACAGTGCTGTGGTTTGCTCCTGGTTCCTATGGTCATCATGCAAGAAAATAAAAGGGTTTCCTTGACTGAGGGGTGGTGCACATATATAGCAGAACTAAATGAAAGATTATTTCAGGTAGCAGGAAGAGGGTTCTTGCATTTTTCTCAAAGACTGATGAGTTACAGAAACTTGGCATAGGAAGTTGGGTACATTTTGGAAGATGTACTTTTAGAAGATGCATTTTGGAATAGATATTTTTAAATTAGCTTCAATCTGTTGAGTATAAAATAGAAATGCTGAAGAAAACTATTTATCTTAGTTCTATGTCATAAATCAGGCTAGGTCACTTTTCACTTGAAATGCCTTGTTAGTGAAGCACTTTTAATTCTCTACTTTTGTAAGCCACAGAGTAAATAGAGAATATATGTCTTCTGTATTTTTAAAGCTAACAGTCCAGAAAATAAAACGTTGGGAATTTATGTGCTTCACATGAGACCACTGATGTCTCTGCTTCTTACTCCAGAAGTGGACTGTACTTGAAGCCATTTTGTACTTACCTGTTCCTAGGAACGTTTCTTGTGACAAGATTTATCTCTTGTTTTTAATATGCTTTTTCCTTTGCCCCCTCCTATCTTCTCAGTATTGAGTATTAACTGAGAAGAATATTTTACCTGACTTTAGCATTGCATATAGTGCTAACTTGAATTTCATCTACGAGTAAGTTTTAAAACCTCTCTGCTTTTCTTTATAAAGGGACAGGATCAAAAGCTTTAATGCTACAATGATTAGACTTTGGAGATCAGATACTGTTTACGAGATAGCAGTCCTTCACAGAAATTCCAGTAACTAGGAATTTTTTTTTTTCCCTTTTTTTTTTTTTTTTTTTTTTTTCCTCGAAATTTCTTGCTTCAAAACCACTTCCGGGTAGGAGGTAAGAGAAGCAGGAGCCACGTCATTTCTTTGTGATGTTTTTTTCTTTCTCTTGTAGATGATAGTACTTTATACTAAATGATTATTAGAATGGGAGTGGAAACATGCTCTTTAAAATATTTCAAATTTACATAAAATAGCATTCTGCTATTTTTAGCCACCTTACTGTTTCTTTTATGCTTAGCTTAGGGACTGTAATTACGTACAAAGGGCTGTACTGACACAGGGAAGGGTATATGTTTGATGTACTTTTCATAATGGAGGACTTAAAATCTGTATTTTTGGGTTTTGTTAAAATAGTTTTACCATTGATAGGACTGTCATGATGTGATTTGTTATTCTGCTGGCAGCAGGGCTGGATCTCTTTATCCCTCCCTCTCTGCATACCTTAAGGGCTGTAGTAAGTGAAAACTGCAAGTTATCTGTCTCTCGTAGTGCTGTTATGAACAGGCAGACAGTTATTCATGTGTTCCAAGCTTCTGGAGTTTGAACAGAATCCAAGCTCTGTCTCAGCTGGAAACAGCATCTGAAAATTGGAACCTGGGTGTTTGCTCCTAGCTTCTTCTACAGCTTAAATTCACCTTTTTCACAGGAATACTGAGAGGCAGAAATTTCTAGTTGTTATATAGGAGTCATACACTTGAAGGAGGTGGAATGATAATGGAAAAATATGCAGTGTGGGGTATATTTTATGTTATGCAAATGGGATATAGTTTAAATTTGAAAAAAATAATGGGATAACCAGGCAAGCAGTGGGAAGTTTCCCAAGAATACCACTGAAGCAACTCTTGTCGACAGGTCTTTCATACTGGAGAGAGAACACATTTTTGAGATCTTGAATATCTTGAATCTTGAGATATTATCAGAAGAGGGTTCACAGGAAAAAGTGATAATTTGGAGGATGTTTTTCAAAGCTCAAGCTGTGTCATTTTCTGTGAAATATTCAGAGAAGGGCATTCCTTCTTGCTGCACTGGATCTAGATCAGCACTGGTTTCCTTTCTTTTTTACAGCTACTGCCTGCTTCAAAATGCTACTGATTGACTTGCTGTCATGACTGTTTTTAAAGCTTCAGCTGGGGATTGGAGTGGGGGAGTAAATAGAGAAGTGATTAAAAAAAGAAAAAGTTGTATACTAAAGACTAAATTTATTTGCTTCTTAATGAATGCAAGGTGAGATATACAGCTAATGAGTGGTTGTAATACAAGCTAAGTCTCTGACTTTGTTTTAATTAAATTTTACATGGTAATGATAAAAAAAGCAGTAAAAGGAAACTGTTCTTTGGCAAAAAATTCCCATGCTGTCATATAGTCTTAATGTTCTTGGTATTCCCATACAAGTCTCATTTCACTTAATTACAGATTGCTCAGCCCCCACAAGTGCCAAATCAACTGTATTGGAAGAAATCTTCTGTGTCTGCATAGGATTGCTGGTTCCTTTAGACTATTCTAAGTGAATATTTTGTACAAGCTTTAATTAAAGCATTAGTCAAATTTAAATTCAATGATACAAAATGCTTTCAAGAAGGAGTAGGTTTATGCATAATTTCTGTGGTAACTTCGAAGAATAATTTTGTATCTAGAAATTATCACAATCTTTTTAGTTCTTCTCTTTCCTACTCTTTATTCTTGACTGTTTAGTGATGGTGGCTGTAAAAGCACTACTGAAAACAAACACACAGGTTTTTAAACCAGCTCTTAATGCCAGTGTGTGCTATAATGCTGGATTTGCATATAACCCTTGTGTATCTCAGTGTGTCTGTATCAGGAATGTGACAGAGAACAGAAACTTTATCTTGTGTAGTAGCTTCTTCTTTTTAAATTATGCTTTGATGGTAAGTTTCAGTTTACATCTATGTTAGAATAAGGAGACAGACTGTCCATTGTTTCAGCTTTTGGTTTGGAGCTGCACGGTGAGCCAGCTGCTTAAAATTGAATGGTGTGGATTCATCTTTAAGCTGAACTCATGTGCTGATTCCTTGCAGCTGTAAATTGCAGTCCAATTCTCGTCCTTCTGCTGCCACCTTTTGTGTGGGTTTTGTCATGTTTCTGGTTCTGTGTTAATTTGGGCATCAGAAATAGCAAGAAATGGCATCCTATGAAAAAGGACTTAGCTCACTGAGGAATGTGTGTCTCTGTCTCTAGTCCTCTACTTGCTTACATCCTTGGAGGAATGGTGGGGAAAAGTCCAAACCTGCTCCTTTCAGCATCAACTGCAGTAGCAGTTTTGCTGTAATGTGAAACAGCACCTGCAGTAATGCCTCAAACTTAACACTTTTATGAAATCATTAAAAGGCAGATGTGTAATTTTTTTCCACAGCTGGAAGAATGGCTATCATAGATCTTTGGTTTTATCAGGATTCTTTTTGTCTTATTAATGAATGGACACAGAGATACCTTTACATTTCTAAGTGGATCATTGACTGGGTATTTTTAACATCTACATGATAACTGTTTTCATAAAGCCAGAATAGTGAAAATTTCAGGTCTTTCTCAGTGTTGTTTTGGATCTTCTGTGCACATCAAACTGCTTTGCCTTTTGAACTTCACTGTTCCCTCTGTTGGTATGCTTGTCTGCTTCCTCTTCTCATCCCTGACCTATAGAAGTCAACTAAAGAATGGCATTTCTTAATTAAAACGTGCTGAAATCCTTACAGTAGTGAGGCTGAGAAGGAAGCAGTGCTTGGCTGTTGATAGGTGTGTGTTTGACATATTTTTTCCTCCCTTTGGAAGCTGCATGAAAATAAGAGTTGTTCACAGCTTTCTGCTTCTAAAATCTTTCTACAGAAATGGAATAAAATCCATTTAGGATTGAATATGAATTTGCTCAAATGATTCTTGATGAAGAAAAGATTTTATGATGGAGTGATTATCATAGTCTCTTGCTTAAAAGGAAGACATATATTGCCTTACTGAAGATGATTAAACATTATAATATTCTATCAGAAAACTTAGTACTATAGGTAGTGCTTGACAGAAATGTGCAAAACATCATAAGCTGGTCCCTTTGCAGTGCTGAAGTTTGGATGTTATGTAGATTCAGTCATTTGCATTTTAATATTTGTGAATGATTATAATGTAAACGAAGCAGAACTCTGTCTACATTTATCTTTTATCAGTGTTTGTTTACTTAGGATGCATTGGAAAAGAAGTAGATGGGAATTAAAATGCTGAATGGAGGTGTCTCAAAATTGTAATTACTTTCTGATAGCATGTGACTTCCCATAGCTCTGTATGCAGGGATTGGTTCTGTGCTGTCTATGTGCAGAGGAGTAAAGGAATGTCATTTTGGTATTTATTATTCTGAGAAAAACATCTGTGGCACTGTGCCTGTGAAAATGATGATTATCAACCATAAGCAGATATGACAATTCACTTCAGAAATTATTTTATTGATCTCTGGAACATTGCATTTGCTTTCCAAAATAAACAAAATTGTTTGCTTCTGGTAAATTGTGAAAAACACTTCAGCTTCTTTGTGAGCAGGAAGGGCAATCTCCAGAGAGAATGAGTCATGAAAACATTAGTATAGCTCGAACTTACTGTTCTGCAATTCCATTATTTTAATTGTTAGGGTTTTTGATATCCAAATAGAAGCATTCATTGTATTGCTTTTTTATCTTGGGGATGGACAGTCTACTAAAATAAAAATCTTAACCCAAATCTATGTTGGCTAAGCATACTTTAGCTAGCTTTAGGTCATAAAACCCATATGAATGCAAGTTACAAATTAATCTTTTATTAGCTTCTTTATTATTCTTGTATTGGTTTCATTTTATTAGCAAGCGAAATGTTGGCGCAATGGTAAAGTGTAGCCTCAGGAAAGAAAATCTGCAGTCCTTTTGGGATGCTTCAGCCTGTGGATTTCTTGACTCATTATTGGCACTGTGCATTACTAATTGTTGAAGAGCTTATGTCTTCCTTTCATCAGACTTTTCGCTATCTTTTTATTTATTTGTGAGCCAGAAAGCAGCGAGACCAAAGAAAGTGGTATATGACAATAATTAGAGGGGCAGATCAGTTGCACGAGTAGTGCTGGGGGAAGAGCAGGGGGTTAGGCATAAAGTCCCATCAGTTACTGACATAGCTTTGATTTCCTGTGAGTGACTTTAATGACTGTTGTAATATGATGTATAATTAGAGTGTTTTTAGCAGTGGAAAACTTTACATGGATTTTCACATTTTAACAAAAATGGAAAATTCTCATTTTTGAACAGCTGCATGTCAATGCAGAAGGGATGCTTGTCATTTCCACTGTTTAATCTGAAGAAATTCTGCAAAAGAGGAGTCAAGTATTTGGCTGGGACATAGGTGCTGACAATGTGCCTTAAAATTCAAAAGTGCCTGAGGGGCTGAGTGTGCAGTTCCTGGAGAGTCCTCTTCTGGCAGTGACAGGAAGAAGCTGTCAGAAGGAATTGGATGCTTCCCCCATTTCCTTGGATGCAGCAGGCACAGTGTTTTGCTGCTGTTCTCTCTGGCTGTGGAGGAGTGCAGTCCAAGTTGAAAAGGTTTTGAGTGGTTGTAAAAACTGCCTCCTGCAGATATTCACATGCAGACTGACTGTGACTGATTTTGCAAGTTTTAAGTTGCAAATTTTTGTGTTTATCACGAGGCTTTGCCTAGAGATAGCTTCATGGGTAGCCAGAGGTCCTGGAGCTGAGCTCATTTAAAGTTGGCATGTTACAGATACCCTCTAAAGAATAGTCCCGTATTTGGGTGCTGGAGGATTTGTGTTGTGGCCAGGTGGAGTTTTCTGGTACATTGTCTGGGAATGTTGGGTTGCTATAGATGGATGAAAAGTATAAAGGGGCAGAAAACAAAGAGGTGAGGAGAACTTATAGACCTGTAGGAGCTGATCACAGACCAATATATGTGGCTCTGATACTTGGCGTAAGTTATGTATGTGCAAATTCCAGATTGCCAATCTCCCTGACTGCATGAGCTACATGGGATTGATAACTATTTTGTGCTGTGAGGTGTTTTAGGCTGGGCTGCTGCTTATGGCTCAGGGAAAGCATAGAGCTCTCTTACTGCTGCCGTCCTGCCCTGCCTGGCTTTGGCCCAATCTGCTGTCGTGGGGTTTGATGCCCACACGAACCAGCGACGGTGTTTTAGGGAACTGAGGTTCCGTGCCTCAGTTTCCCTGTCTGATCCGAGGGCCGTTAGCATCAGGCAGTTTTTTACACAGAGACGAAGATAAGGAGGAAAGAGTGGACTCCTGCCAGCTGCATTCTAAGATTTATTACTCTGCCCCATAGCAGTAGGGAGATTTTACCTTGAAGGGAAGCTGGACAGAGAGNGGAACATCTCAGGTGAGGTACAAATTCAAACTGGCTAATAACAATACAGCTGGAGGGAATTTCCAGCCACGCAGGCCTGCCACAGGGTCTGAGGTAGTGTGATGGACAGGCGAGCAGTGGATGTAGCTGTGCTGCAGACCCTTCTTTGGATCCGCCCTCAGGGAGAGAATCCTGTGAGGGGAAATCAGCCCATCCAGAGCTGTTTATCCCGAACACGGGCTGCACCATAGCAACAGTGAGGGGAAGCAGAGACTCTAGGAGACTCACTGGCAGAGGTGATCTCTCCCTGGAGACACATAGCTCCATGGCTTGCCCTACAACAGAGCTGAGTGTCAGGTGCACCAGGCAGTGGATTATGGGCAGCCCTTGCCAGGCTGTGTACTTATGTACGTAGGGATTTGAGTTTACCTAGTGTCCCTAAAGCAGGACAGCCTTCTCGAGCACCACCCACTACTGGAACTAGAGATGGGCTGCTTTTTCTGATTTTTCTCTCCTGTTCCACTGATCCCCAAACGCCATGCCCTAAATAACTGCTCACCAGGAGTTGGTGTGAGCTGCCGTACATGTTGGCAAAACTTAGGAAAAGCCAACTTTAATGCACTGTGGTCCCACAGACTGTTCTGTCTTTAGCCACAATTTAGGACTGTAGGTGATATAGCCTAGTGACTTCTGATATGATATAGAGCAAATGTTGCAGGGGAAAAGAAGCTAATCTGGATTAAGAGACTCAAATGATGAACATATCTGTTTTTTTGGAAATGTGTTCATTACTTACAGAACCATTTAAGAAAATGGCAGCTGGCTAGAAGCTTTTGTAGTAATAGTTCACTATCAAATTTATGACTCAAGTGTAAATGGGGTTTGGTGAAAGGCATGTCATGTGAGTTGGCATGGGAGAAAGAGTGGGGCAGGAGCTGCAGTCAAAGGTTGTCTGTTGTGATCCACGGGTCAGCTGCAGATCGTTCACTGCAGTTGGAAACTGTGTGTTGAGGAAAAATAGCATTGCATTGCCAAATAATATAAATGATGGAGAATTATTATTATTATTACTAACTTTAGAATGTACATGCATTTCAATTTATGAACATATTTCTCAAAGTATGCAGGTTAAATGAGATTATTTTTGCTGAAAACTGACTCCTTTCTAGAATACCTTCTTGATTTTGTGTTTGAACAGTTCCAGTGCATGGATTTTTCCATATATGTTTCACGTTACTTTTGTTATGTGCAGATCTTTAGCTCTCCCTCAAGAAAATCAAAACATAATAAAACTTTACCTCTCACAGAATACTGTTTTCTTTTAAGTGAAACTAATGGGCAAACTCACTGTTTTACATTGCTACTGTTGGTCTAAATTTTAGGATCTGTTTAGCTATGTGAAAGTAGCAGCTGTGTATTTTTATTATTGTGATAATATTATACTAAAATATTCTCAAAAGATTTCATTCTAAAAAATAACTTTCATTAACCTGAAAGATAAGTTGATTTTATGATTAAAAAAAATAAAGCTATCTTGTTCTTCCTCTACACCCTAAGTTTAGTTTAGAAATATTCTGATGCTAGTCGGTTTGAAAAAAACCATCAGTGAAATATATTCTGCTCTTATATACTAGGAATACCCTTTTTCTGTGGAACATGTGTTTAAAAAAAGGAAATTCAGTTTCCTTCCTCCCCTTCTTTCTTCCAAATATCTTTTCTTCTGGCTCTTATTTTAAGTGTAGTTATGTCTAAGCCATACTCATTCAAATGGAATATGAATTATAAACCTGGCAACCTTTTGTGCCCTTCTGACAAATTATACCTCGTGCTGCCTTTTTGCCTTAGAGTCAAATCCAGTTTTAATGCAATTGTGATTTATCAGCCAGGGTGGATAATTTTTGAACAGATGCTTTTTACTGTAATCTTATTGGCCATGGTAGCAAAGAATATATTCATTTCAAAACAGTCAGACCATCATTCTTGGAAGCATTTGTAAATGTTAAGTCTAGACCAATGGAATAATAATTATTTCTATGAGATTAGCAGCTCTTTAGTCACTGGAAATGTGATAACCCATTTTTTAAACCTTGAAAAAAGTCTGAAGTCTAGTTTTGTGTGGGGGTGGCAGAGTAACTTGTTTTACTCTTCCTCCTTGGCAGTGCCAGATAATCTGCCTTGTCCTTTACAGTCAGTGTGGTGGTAACATGAGGCCTGACTTTAATCCCAGTGCTAGCTGGAACCTGTCCACCTCGGTTTGAAGTATTTTAAGTAATTACCACAGAATTGCAAAAGGTGGTTTGTAAGGTGTAGCAAGAGAGAATGTACCCAAGGAATACTTTTGAGCACTCACCAGCAGGCTCAGGAGGAGCATCTTGCGTTGATGGTAACTGTCTTAGCAATGGTGTAGGTTGCCATTGTTATTTGTGCAGAGTTTGTAGGAGGGGTGCAAAGATGTTTTACCCATGGGGCTGTGTATTTACTTTAGTGTCTTAAAGTGCTACTAAATGTTACTCACTGAACTGGTTTGTGTTTCGTGAGATAAAAGTTTCTCTGTTTTGATTTTAACCTTACAGACGCAATCAACAGTTCAAATAGAACAGAAAAGCTTTTGTATATTGCACTTTTATATATGATGTCCCATGGAGCTCTGGTGCCCATCTGAGCTTGACTGAGAGTTGGTGTCCTGTAGACCTCCAGGATAACTTTTGTGTTTGAGGTCTGCAGAGAGCAAACTGAGATAGCAACACTGACAGATGGTTAGATAAAACCAGAAGAAGTTCTTTGATATCCCGACTGATTTGTTGTATGTTAAAAGTATTCATACTGCAGATACTGTTGGAGATTTATTTCTGGCCTCTTTTGTGTATTGGGCTTATCCCAAGCTTACTCCAAAATGTGTTGATTTCTTTAAGCCATATTTTGTTTTAAGTGTTAATGTTTAATTGGTGTGTGGATTGGCCTTGCCAAAATTTCATCTCCTCTGATGATGAAAACAATACTACGCTGTTTCAGAAGTTCATCAGATGAAAGCATTAAGATTTTTTTCTTCCTTGCTGTTCACACCAGTTTGATGAATTGTAGGTCAGTGGTTTCATTAAAAATATTTGTGTTGGCATTGCTGTTACTTTGTCTGCAAAATCCTTCCTAGTCGTTCCTAAAAAGTAGGATTGTGAGAACAAGCAGCATGTTATTATGTAAGGATTGTGAAGATTTTTGCAAAGGCCAGTTTTAGGCAAGCCAAGAAACAAAGACAATAGCTCTAATGCTTCCAAGAACATCTCTGCTGAGCAATGCAAATGATTCAGAAGGAATAAATCAGTTACACCTCCAGATTTAGGTTTGTAAGGAAAATAGAACAATACAAATCTATGGCCTGAATTGTGAATTATTACTTGTGTAAGGGTTGTTAATATCACAATGCTATTGCTTGTTCTAGAGCATCTCATCCTCACGAAGTAGAAGCTCATCTCTGCTGCCGCCTGGGACAGTTAATTCTCCATCTCCGAGTGGCCAGAAACACATGAATCAAAGTGGGCCAACTGTTGTAACCATCACACATCACAAATCACCTGCAGCTGCTCGAAGAGCGAAGAGCCAGCGATCTGGTCAACTCCATGAAGTCAGAGAGGTAAGAGAGAGACATCTGCTGTTTTGCTGCAACTTGGAGGTGCTTATTTTGCTTTAGAATATGAAATTGAGTCTGACAAGTTAACGATTCTGTTTCCTACTTTATGACTGCTTTGTTTTGATCCCCTTTCTGAACAAGAGGTGGCTTTTGTTCTGGTTGAGCTTCAGGTTAGGTGTATACAGATTTTTTTATGCTGATGTTAAAATTGGTGTGCACACATGTTTAAAAAATAAAGTAGATTGGCTACAGTTCCCAGACTTTGCAGTGGTGTTGCAGTACTGGAGGAACATCTGTTTGAAGGTGCATGCAACAAAACCTTTCAGATTGGAAAGTGGGCCCTGAAGCATTTAAATATAGCTGGAAAAAAAACTGCTTGAATAAGTCTGATGAATGTGTGTGAAGGAAGGCATAGCTCCTCACAGTCAGCAGTTTGTGTCTATACTGCTGTAGTCTTAACTTTGTGTCAAGTTTATATTGCTCTCCTTACCATGGAAAAATGGTTTGTCTGTATCAAAGGCATGAAAACCAAAGAAGAAAGCATGTTTCTTTTAAAGCCTGTTTATACCAGTGTTTAAGAAACTTAACTCATACTGATCTAAGTCTGTTTTCCAGACAACAAAAATAGTACAGAGTTTTAAGCTAAAATAGTATGGCAGATTTTCACAGCACACACTTTCATCTTTTATTCCTTATTATTTTTTGGTTTGTCTTTCATGTTAAGAATTTGAAAAAGTGCTTGGTGTGTGCTCACAATGAAGGCTTGAATTGCACATCCTGATGAAGAATGTTTGTTTTTATTCTAGTTAACATTAAAAATGAGTAACTCACTGTCTGAATGTCATCCACATTTTCTTTACATTACAGAAAGCACACATCTGTTTGTTTTTAATAAGAATATCCTGTTTTTGTCTACCAGTCATTTCCCCCAAGTTGTTTCTAGCATACTAAATGTATTTGCTCTCATAGGTTGAATTCAGAGTGCACCTTAAACCTATTAAAATCAACAGTGGGAGCTGTTGCAGTTTTGTCAAATGAAGCTGAGTAAGGCTGAAAGCAATTTAAGAGAGAGTTTTAGTGTATGTGCTGATCCTAATAAGCTGGGAAGGGAAAAAGTAATCAGTTACAAAGAACTACACTTGGAAGAAATAAATACTAACCTATAGTAAAAGAATGAGTAAGAGGCCAGGTATTATCCCTGCAGAAAAGGCCGATGAATTGCTGACTCACTTGTTTGCAGTGTGTGGCAATGTGATGTCATTTCAAAAAAGGTAACTAATACAGGACTTCAGTCTATAATCATAGAAGGTAACTATTTTGTTCTGTTTGATGTGAGTGGTACCTCAGCTTCAGCAGCAACTCCTTTTAGAGAGCTGCAATTATAATAAAAAAACCCCTTAGACATTGAAGATAAGGTAATAGTTGAAAGAAATGAGTGCTTCTCGGGGGAAAATGGCACTAAGATGAACGATGCATGAGAAGCTTTTATGAGGGGATGTGTGAAGTTTATCTTTTTGTGCATTAGTTTTGGTTTTTTTTTGTGTGTGTGTGTGTGCTGCTTTTTAAAGAAGAGCATAACAATAGAGAAATCAGACCTTCTTCCATCTTTCCCAGTCTCTTGTAAGAAGAGGCTGCTTGACTGATGTTGTTTCCATCTTGTGAAAGGATAAGTCTGTTTTTTTCCAGATTAAGGAAGCAGATTTTATTTCAACAGCATGCTCTGTGCACTTCCTTCTCCCCCTTTTTCCAGTATGAATGCAATAGACTTCATTATATGATATCTGTGTTTTTAGAGAATATTCTTGTTCCCTATGTGAGTCAATTGATGACTGTTAGATCCACTCTCCTTTGTTAAATTTGTCAATAAAGAGGTGCATCCAGAGCCCTTCACAAAAGTGCGCTTAAATCTGTTCTAGTCCTGTTTTTTAATCTGAAACAATGAAAAATAGGAGCTAAAAGTAGGGAAAGAGTTAATCCTTTCGTCAGTGCCCAAATCTTTACTTTTTATTTGAAAGTTGTATGGTGTGATTTGGATGTAGGGAAGAGACTGCAAAAGGATTATCAATTGATACTAGTGTTCCCCTGATTGAATGATGCCATTGAAGCTTTGACATGCAAATAGGCTTTTAAAAATTGTTCCATGAATATGACTTCGTTAGTTAATTTTACACCTTATACAGTAGTTGAGTCAATGAAAAAAGTTGATCTGCTTCTGGAAAATGGGAGGAAGCTTGTGTGTTTTAAGTTTCCCAACAATGTTATGGTGTATATAATATACTATCATATATATATGAGATCTTTGAAAAACAGGAATGCTGTGAAAAGGGGCATCCTTCACTTGGTGCATGTGGTCTTTGCTAGCTTGGACAGCGTTCCCAAGAAAGAGTTGAACTTGAAATTGCTACTCAATTCTGAACTTTCTTCATTTGGCCATATTATTTGTAAAAAATTGAAGTGTATCTCCATGTTGTAAAGAGGACAAAATATACTCCTGTATTTTATATAATGCAAGATGCTTGGTAATACTTGATTGTTCTTTTTCCCCTCTTTTCACTTCATGGTAAGAATAAAGGACACATTGTTTCATTCTGTGGTTTGTTCTGGCTGATTTAATATCATTTTTAACAGCAGAGAGAATTTTAGAATGAAATTAATTGTAGCAAGGAGGTCTATTTAGCACCAAAGTGACATGAAAAATTGTGTAAATGCAGTAAATACAACTGTCCAGATGTGCAAAATGACGTATGTAATAAGTTTTTCTGTTGTGAAATTAGAATTTCACCTTTTTTACAAATTTTGATAAGTTAAAATTAAGCATAAGTATGGAGCTTTTGACTTCTATAAAAAATTTATGTTTTAATCCTTGACCTACTTTTGTATAATGTTGAATTGAAAAGGAGCTCAGGAGCGTTACTTTTCATCGTAATGTAATTTTTTAATGCTGTTTAATATTGTTCTCTTAAATCAGATTTTTGCTTATATTAACTTGGTGTTAATAGTCCAGTCCACACTGATTTATGGAATGTTACATCAAAACTTAAATTAATCGTACATTAACTTGTGAGAAATGATCTGCAGTGTGTTGCACTTTATGCAAAATTATTAGAGATCCTACTTCTTTATTTGGACCATAACTTAACATTAAAGGGGTACTTTGAGCTAATTTTTTAGTAAGTGATTTTATGGTAACCTAAATCTCTGTGGTCTTGAAATTTAATTCTGTTTTTAGAACTATGCAGATTATTATCCTCTTAGAAATTTATGATAAGAGTTAAGCTTTCGGATTTCTTTACTCCAGGTGGTTAAAATCAACTGGAATGTTAAGCCAAGTGGCCACATCACATTTCATATTAAATTTTAGCTGTCGCTGAACTAAACAATAGTGTCACACTTCATCTCAGAATGGTGTTTATTTTGGTTGAGAGTGTCTGACTCTTGTACAGCCTCTGCCAGTGCTAGGATTGTTGTGAATGAGCAAAGTACGTGAAGACTTTGTAGTAACTTATGTTAGTTATTTACAGACATTTCGAGAAATTAAACTGAAGGAAGTCCAGAGAAGTATTTCCTCCCACAGCTTAAAGTCAATGAAGGATTTTCTGAGCCCTTTGAAATGTGGTGTTTGTTACAACTTTTGATGCCTTTTGAGTCATCAGCATGAGTTTCTGAACATTTGGTACAGTGAGATCTGGATTTCATGGGGCCTCTACCAGTGTGACATCTCTTTTATGTGCCAGTGGGCTGTTCCAGAACTTGGAAAGGACTGCTTTTTGGTAAGATGACAGTCCTACTGCTTCTTGCACATCCTTTTCCATATATAAACACAGTTACCGTTTGATTCCTGCAGGAATTATGCAGCTAAGTGATAGTTCTTTGCGTCCTTCCTTACAGTATCAGGAAATCTAGGACTTGCACCTAGGTCTTCATGGAATTAGGTTTTACCAACAATTTTGTGAGGCTGCAATTGTCCAATTTTCTGTGGTTACTAGGAGAAAGAGATGATTCTAAAACACTTTTGAGGACTTTTCAAGTGAGAAGTGAATGTCTTCAGGTCACTGTAATATTTGGGTACCAAAGCTAGAAACTGTGACTAGCTACTGTTAGCAAAAAAGGATGCTGTTGTCTGTGGAGAAGTGTTTATTCTGTTACAGAATTATAGCACTGCACAGACAGCATTGTAGGTGAAAAAGGAAATGCAGTACTTAAACCACTTGGGGAAACATTCAGACTTCTAGGATTTTCACATGTGTGAGCTTTATGTGAAGACATACACTAAGCTGTATGTTGATGTTAAAGTTTTGTGGTACTGAGGGAAATCCTGATGATTTATGGTCTATGCCAGATTTTACTTTGAAGCTTTGAGAAGGTCAAGTTTTGATTTTTATTTCAGTGGTTTTTTTGTCTTCCTTTTGTTTCTCTGGAAGTATGTACATTGAAGGGTCGATTGATAAGTCTAAAGTGAGTCCCAGCAAAAGGAATGCTGTAGCTCTAGGTGTTTGACATAGTGTTGACATTCAGTGAGGTTGTGCAGTGAAGGCACATGGAAAAAAAATGGGTTCAGCTCCTCAAACAGGACATCATGCTTAGGCAGTGTGAAGTATGCACAAAGACCATTTAAAAATCCTGTTAATAATTGTTTTTGAAAGTATGTGTCGAATTTCATGTAAAATTACTTTGTGTAAGTGGGGAGAAGTGCTATGTATTAGATCATTGCTTTCACTGGCAATTCTCACCTTGATTTTGAAGCGCCGGAAGACGAGAGCTAGCTTTGTAACAAAGATGACCTTTAGGTCTGCATGAGTAATAAATTTGCTCTTAGGAGATGGAAATGGTCTCATGTTCACCTAAGGTGTGAAGGCAGGATGGGCTGCTATACTGGGCTAACTTCAGTCTTTCTGGCCTAGTAATGTGGGTGCTGTTGGAGGAGAAATGATAACCGTGGACTGCAGCTCCAATAGCACTGCTGAAGTCTGTGTTGCTGTGCCTTTGCTAGTCAGATACAAAACTAGTTACCTAAAATCATGTCCATTTTTCTTTCTAAGCATGTTTTAGTATAAAAGGTAGCTTTGTGATGTTTTTCTCGTGGCAGTTTGTGCTTGATACTTTTAACTAGAGTCTTCCTGCATTTCAAAACTAGTGTGGTAAGTACACTCTAGACATACTTCTCAGTGGGACTGACCAGGGCATTTAATCTCTCATAGATACTGCAGAAAGTATTTATACTGTTTCACTTTTGAAATCCAAGTATCCTGTTTTCTGTTCATTTGAGGAAATAATATGGTGGTACAGTGAGTGACAATTTTGGAAAAGGGAGGGAAGGAACACAGAGGAGTAGCCTTTGTTACTTGTAACTGTCCATTTTTTCCTAGACTTGTATTTAAAATACCTTCCTCAAACCCCCCACTATACATAATAAATTAGTAAAGGCTCATCCTATACATAATTTTTCATCAAGTACATCATATCATATACAAGATAAATAGTCTTTAGATGGATGATAGTCAGAAAATGAGATATGTTACTTAAGAGGTTATATCCTCATAATACTGCATCTATACTTTATATGTATTATATGTATTACACTTCCATTTGTCTGCAAACTCAGTAAGACATTTTTCATTTTAATTACCTGGGTGTGAAAAACAGGGATGAATGTCTCCACTCTAAAATGGGTAATGTAAAAAAACTCAAAACTTGAGTTGAAAAAGCTTAATGTTTTACATCCAAATAACCAGGTGTTTCTCAGAAAGCAATTGATACTTCTTGGTTTGAAGAAAAGGGAAGGAGAGGAAAAGACAGCAGAAAACATTTGTGTCAGTTTTGGGTCCACTGAAGTCAATAGAAAGTAAATGAGGCCTTAAGCCTTAATTCAGTACTTGATATTTATTTGGCACAGAACATGGCAGTGTAAGTTATACTACAGCTACTACTATTTAACTATGCTTGGACTCACTTTTTGCATTCAGAAGTGGTGTAATACAAATTTGTGTTACAGGTACGTTTAACAGCTCAGTTGCAGCTGAGCTTGCTGATACCCCAAGGGTTGCTCCCAGCTGGGTTTTAACAGGAGCCATTATGATTTGTTTGGAGTCATTAAACCTGCAACAGTATAAACAAGTTTCAAACCTATCATGGGGTCTGAAAAGGGCAGCTGCAGGTGTTACCTCTGCACTTCTGAATTGGTGTTGGCCCCTGTTCTAGAAACATGGGATCTTTGTGCAGTATGAAAATACCAGTGCCAGCACACAGAAATGGTCTCCTGGCTGTACAGCAATGCTTGTGTGATTGCCTACCCTTCATCTCCTTAGAGGGAAAAACAGAATTGGGAGCGTGTAGAGCAGATGCAGTTATTTGGTGCCTTCTGTAGCAGTTTCTTTGGAGGGTGTTTGATTTGTCTATAGATGTGTTCTGTATCTGCTTATTCTATCTCAAGTTAGTAGGGCTAAGATCAATAGAAACATGTGTCCTTGGGGAGTAAGTGGGATGCTTAAATCTCTGACAGTGTCAGTCTCGTACCTCCCAGAGTAGTAAATGTGCATGTGCTTATAAAAAATATTCAGTAAGTAGCATTAACTGTCTTACTGAGAGTGAAGAGATGGAAATTATTCTAATATTATAAACCAATTGTTATCATTACATAAACATGAGCTGAATAATTCTGGTATCTCTGAACCTTTACCTTGTGTTTGTAATATGTTTGAGGTCACTAAGAGTGCATATAAGTAGCATTTTCCTAAACCACACTGTTCCGTGCATTTGATTTTGTATTTGTGTGAAGGTTGAGTCATCCTGGGTTCCAGATACCCAGGCAGGGAGAATTAAGGTTGCTATGGGAATCGTAGAGCAAATGTTCTACTGAAATTACACTGTTTGTCCATACGGGTTGTGTCAAGAATGAACCTGGCTCATTACTTCTGATATTTCCCCCTAGCAGCCCCCCCTTCAAATGTGAAAAAATGTGAGTAATACAAACATAGCTTCTTTTCATGATTTTTTTTTCAGCCTGTAGTTTAGCAGTAATTGAGCATGTGCAAAGATGATAATTTTCCATCACTTAATAAGTGGCAATTTATAAATTAGGGATAATACAATATGTATAACTACATTCAGAGACTGCTGCAGCATTCATTTTCTTAACCAATTGCAGGGAAACCAAGATTATTCTTTACAGTTATTAAAACATTTAATTATATTTCAAGGAAATGGTAGGTTCCCAAGGGATCTTGAGAGAAGTCACACATGAAGGGAATTTAGTCTCCAATTTCTGTGCACCTTCAAACCTGTCACTTAATTCTGCTTTACATATAAAACAGCATAGCATATCATACACATACCTACATTTTTTGAAAACTACAGGACTGTTTTCTTTCACAAATATAGCACAAATACTGCAGTATTTTAAAATCAGAGTTCTCAGTTTGAAAATGAAGCTTTAAAGAAAACTCTTATTTTTTCAGTAAATATTTTCTCAGTTTAAGGTATCACATCTCATGGTCCTGTTTGCAGTGCAGGTTTCTGGGTGGCTGGCTGGTACAGCAGTGATTTTCATAGCAAACCCTGAACAAGGGTGACAAGGGGCACCTTCTGCAACTCTGTTTGTAATGCAAATTACTGCTTCCAAGATACATGGGCCATTTTGTTAACACACACTTACATGCTATTTTTATTAAAATAAGTAGAAGATATTTTTGAATGTTCTCATGGTAATAGATGACAATGTAATATTAGGTGGCTAGCCAAGTTTCAAATATTAAGTACAGAAAGTACTTACATAAGTGCCCTCAAGGAGAAAGTAACCATAGAAATGGCTCATATATTTTACGCATACCATTAAGTTTACATTGTATATACTTTTATTGAGGGCTTACTATAATCTTCAGCTCCTTGTGTAATACCTAAAGTACTGCATGCTAGTCTAAGAAATGCAGGAAACATTTTGAGTTTACAACAGATGTGAGTAATCACTGTAGCTCACAGTTATTTCACGAAGACCTGATCTCTAACTGCTTTTGCTGCATGTTCTTATTGTAGTGCTTGTCTTGCAGGTGTTGAATGCTTTGGAAACTGTGCTACATAGGGTGCTTTTCAGCAGCTGCTTACCTGCTTCTTTGTTGCAATTCTGATTTCTGACAGTGTGCTTTTAAAACATGTCTAATGACAATGGCTAGCAACATCTCATCCAACAAGCAAACCTGAATTACATCTGCCTAAATCTGACATATGCTTTAAAGCAGCATTGTATTATAGGTACTAGATGTATACCTGTGACTGATGTATTACTTTTAATTTTTATTATGGTCCATGTATTTGTTTCTTGCCTTTGCCACTTTCTAGGCAGCATAGTCATATGTTCTTGCATGTACTTTTTAGCATGTTTTTCTGGTTATATCTGCTGTGTTCTGGGATAACTGCTTACAGTTTTTCTCCAAGAACCCCAGTTATCCAGTTGCAGTTTTGTTGATAGGTCTAGGCTGACAGACACAAAACTGATTGATTTGTGGAAAAGTTGCTATATAAAGGTGCTTCAGCCATATTACAGTGTGTCACAGCTACTCAAAATTATGGTAGTGTACATTGAATCACTTCATTGCTGTAAAGGTAATGATGCCAACTTAAACCGGCTAACAGTCAGTTTTTGTACATGGGGAGAAGTCAAAAGGGGTGGGTTTGGAATGCTTTGTCACAAGCTATAGAGGTACGCTTTATGGAATACTCAGGAATGACAAAATTAGATAGCCTTGATACCAACAGTTCACTGACTTCTCAGAAAATGTGAGGTGAATTGACTGTAAGATGAGAAAGTAATATCTGCCCACACCTGAGAGTTTTTAAAATGACAGAAACAAAACTTAATTTTATGCTTGGACACTACAAGTTAGGTGGCTAATTGTGAGGAGGGGTGAAAGGATCTATAAGCAGTCTTGGGAAAGGGAAGAAGCACTGGAACTGTCCATGAGAAGTTTGTATACTGTATGGGTTATTGGACTTCTCTGAGTGGCAGTATGTGTGTTTATATATTCCCGGGTGGAATGGAATAATAATAATAAAAATGAAAAAAATTTCAGTTGCTTTTTCTAGCACCAGGTGTTCTGAGAGAAAGCTCTGCATCCTTGAAGCTAGTCAAGTTGAAATGTGTAGTTTATGTTCAACATGGTCTTTTCTCTTCTGAAGACAAATTTCACTCAAAGTCCAAACCCTGCCTTTTATCAATTGTGTCCTATATTGCAGTAAACTAATAGAATTTTCCTGTGATTGCTGATGTTGACTCAATGGCTAGCAGCAACATTTTAGGAGCTCTTTGGAATGCTTGAAATTCACAAATGAGCCTGAATTCCTGATAATTAAATTATGCTTTCCAGCTCAGGGCTATAGCTGTTAACTTCAGCAAAGCGATCCTTCTGAAGTGTAAGAAAAACTGCTACTCAGAAGAGCCCACAGAATAACATCTGCTTATGAGTAACGTTTAATGACTAAAAATAATGACTTTGCGAGGTAATTTTTATAGTAAAATTGCATAAGAATAATTTCCCACAAAGTGCTTTTTATAAACTGCTCTCAGTGCTGCATTCTGTGGTTTAAAATAGAACAGTGTGCTTCCTGCTTGGCTAGATGGCAGCCAGTTGCTGTCCAAGATTTACTTGAATTTGTGGACTTCTTCCTTTTGCTTCTGTAATTTTTTGGTTCTGGATTGCTGAGAGCAACTTGAGGTGGGGGAAACAACCTTGAGAGCTGCTTTGTCTGTTCCCTGTGGCTTTTCCTCAAGATCCCAACACTTCGCTCCCCTTGAGTTGTCTTTGATAGTAAATGCTAAATCTCAATAGGTGACTATTAGTAGGATATGGTTAATAGAAAGTACTCAAGAAAAGGGACCATCGTGAAGGAACCCAGCACTTGCTAGTTGGTTTTGTACAAAATGTCATGTGTTAATTAGATACATGGAGTATTCACAGTGAGCTCTAACACAACAGGCAAAGGAGAAAACCTGTCATGTTTCCTGCACCAGGCCCTGATTCCCAGACACCTCCCTCCAGTGGCAGTGACCAGTGCTAGGTTGATACTGATCATTATGGAGAAAAATAGCCTGCTCACCCTGCTATGTGGGAAAACGCAGTGCTCATTGGTACAATTTGTCTGAATCACACACTTTCACTTGTGTATTTATTATGAAAACTGCTCTTTCTAAAAAGATTTCAGTTCTCACCTGAAGACTTGCGGAGAAGCTCCATGAAACACTCTTAGGCAGCTGGCACTATCAGAAGAATTTTATTTATTTTCTTCCAGTGTTTTAGTACTTCGGTTTGTTTGTAAATCTGCCTCTTCCACAGGGAAAAAGCATGAAGTTTATGTTGTTTTGTGAGGGAGAAGTGTTCTCTTTCAGATCTAAGCAGCAAGAAGGTATTCTCAGAATAATGAAAAGATTTTGGGAGGATAACAGGAAAAGCTTCCCTCCCCTCCCATATGAAACCATTTAAGGAAAGCTGAATATATATCAGAGTATTGATTAAGACTAAAAGCATCCTTGGAAAATCCAAGATTGTCTGTCTGCTTAAATATTCTCTGTCAAGATTTGAATGTTTTGTCCTAGTCCGTCTGCATGGACACAAGGTCTTTTCCTCACCCCTGCCCCAGTTACCTTTCTGTCATTCAGTAGCTCATTTCTCAGGTGAGGAGGACAGACTGAATACAGAAAACATGCATTTAACCTTGTGTCTGGAGTTGTCATAAGGAAGTGTGGTAAGGAGGTAGTGAAGGGAAGCACATGATTTGTTTTGGCCAGAAGTAGGTGGGCTGTTTTGCTGAGTATTCTGGAGGCATTCTCAGGGATCCTGCCAGAGCTGCTTTGACCTCTTGACTAACCATATGTGTTGCAAGGGCTGTGAAGCTCTCTCTGGTGGCTCTCTGTTTCCCCAACATAAGAAGCGGACTTCTTTGGAAACTCGGAACACTTAGGTTGTCCTTGGAATGTTTTACATCCAAATAAAGTGTCTTCATGAAGTCCCAGAGAACACTGACAACTACAGATATCATATACTCTTTAGTATCTGGAGATAGATCTGTTAAATATATCCTGTCTTTCATTCTTTTGACCAGGGAGGTGCTTTTGCAAAACAGGTACTTAAGTTAGGTCAGCTCCTTTTCTTGATGAGCTCCTGCCTATTTTAAAAGAAGGAAGGGAGAAGCTTCCTCTCATATACCTGAGCTGCAACCAACTGAGAATTTCTTGGGAAGGCAGATTAATTTTCTTCCTCTGCTACTGCAAGGAATGGTTAAGGTTTCCAGACCATTCAACAAAGAAGACCTGGGTCTCCTTTTTCCTCTCTCCCCCAAATCTGGCATCTTTATGGACTAAAGCAATAGTATGCAGACCTACAAAATACAAAGTCTTCCTGCTGTAGCTGTGTAACTAATAGCAAGGGAGCTTGTAGGTGTGATTAATAAGCTACTGGATAGTAGGCCAATGAGAACAAGTCTGTAATTCATCAAATGATTAATGAATATTGTCTTCACAAAATGGAATTATATTATGTTGTAAGGATATGCAGCAAGTGTCCAAGTTACAGAATTCAAAGATACAAAATAGGAATTGAATGTGTAAAGAATGGAGCATAGTTTCATGATTAGTATATGAAGAAATTAACTAGACAATTGAAAATGTTCATGACAGAAGTAGGTAAATAAGAGCTGCTCTCTAGACCCTGTGCTGAGGTCTGTGGGGAGCTCATAGCCTCAGGAGGTGCTGATGGCACAGCAGATTGGTAAGAGCAGCTAAGAATATGAAACAATTGAACCAGCCTGCCTCCTCCACTCCCTGTTTTTCTGGTTGTCTTAGGCTTGGCTTTTAGACTCAGTCCTGATGACATTTGATCTTTGTTCTGTAAGGTTTTCCTCACAAGGAACCGCCCTGTGGAACACATGGTGAGAAGGCTGAGCACAAAAAGCCAAAACAAAACCCCAAAGGAAATAATGTTTTGTTAGCTAAGACAATGAAGATATGTAGCAACTGACTTTTCAGTTTTTCCCGTAACAGAGATTATGTAGATTCCTGGTTAGAGAAAAGACAACAAAATAATGGATGGGGGTGGTGGGAGCTTGTTTTCCTTCTCCTTCAAGGGAAAAATTGAATTTTGAAAGCAGAGGCAAGGACTGAAGAGAAATGTGCCCTGGTGATTAGCTTCCATCCTGATTGTCAGAGGTATAGTTCTGTTTGTTCTGTCACTTTTTGTGTCTCTCTCTGCAAATTACATGCCAAATGGAAATTAACTTGCTCCTTTGAAGCTTTGTTGATAGGATGTATGTGTCTAAGCCTTAATAACTATTGCATAACAAGTAATTCCAATTTTAATGTTCATTGTTTGCTTTGTTAAAATAATTGAGGTCAAGCTGGCTGCCACCCTGAGGTGATGATAGTGGAGAATTCCGTGCTTATTCCCGGTAATGGGAGGGAAGCAGTAATCAAGAAAGGACAGCTGGTACGGATGTCATTATCTGCTTCCATCTTTCCGAGACACTTTCAGAGTGTCTTACTTGGTGTTCTAGGATCCTTTCTTAAAATGTTTTTTGTTCACAGAAGCTACTGTAGGTCTTAATCCAGATTGAACCTTTGTGGGTAGAATTCTTTCCTGTTCACAGTTCAAGGAGGTTCTTTTTGGTCCAAAGCTCGGCTGTTAGTGCATGCAAAATGTACAGATATGTTACTGGTGGCCATCTGGTCTTGTACATGTTTCTACACTAGACCCTTTTAAAGCTGAAGTGCAAAATCATCTGGATAAGAGATTTGTGTTGAGCTATTGGAGTACTTCTAGCAGCAACTTCTAATCTTGGTTATTTCACCTTAGTTGTATATTAAGCTGTAATTTTGTCTTCCTAGCTTGCATGCTATAAATGGAATCCAATTGGAAGATCTGTTGTGTGACTTTACTGAAGAAAAGAGAGAAGTCTATAAATCCTTGTCAGAAAAATTCTTTTGTCAAATAGAAAGATGGACGTAGCAAGTGACCTTGAATAGTCTGAGAAGGCTTTTCAGTAGTTCAGTCAAGGCAGAAGTTCACTTTCTCTGCAGTGGTTATGCTTAACTCAAAACAACAGTGCATTAAATTTGAAAATATAAATCAGTTTTACTACATTTGTACAAATTACCTTCATTTGTCAGAGTTCTCAGTTGGTGAGATGTACTTTCTGAGCTGATGATTAACAGTATTTACAGTAGTCTTTTTACATGTGTGTTTATGCTCTTTCCCTTCTTAGAATAAATAGTGGAAAGTGGGCAAGTTTAATGGAAGTGGTGTGGGATTTGTGAATATGAGCTGAATCGATAGCTAGTGCATCCAATTAGTTACTAGCGTGATTGCTTTAGTGACATTGGAGTTCCAGGTGTCAGTATCTTACATTGATATATTCTTGATAGATGTGTGTGTATATACATGTACACATATACATATACACATATATTCTACTTACATGTATGCTGGCTCTCTGTTTTAACTTTTGATTTTTACAATATGATAGTTTGTGTTGTTGATGAAATACAGGTCAAGATTGCAAGACGAGTCCTTGCTCAAGGTCAGAATTGATGATTGTATTAGGTTCATGTGGCAGCACAATATATCAGGTGTGCAGTGACTTAGAAGGTTTTTATTTTTTGTGTGTGGACTTTTCTGTCCTTCATATGCTTTTGTTTTCCAGAAAAACAGCATTCTCTATGAAATAAAAGAAGAAAATCCAAATCCCTGTGAAACAAATGTGCATGTTTAACAATGGTTAGATATCCTGACTCATATATCACTTGTGACTTATTCTAGGGTAGTTGGAAAAGCTGGTCTCACCTCCTGTCCTTTCCCAGTGTTTACTGAAAAGCTTTTTTTCTGGTACTATTGCCTAAAAAGCAAAAAACTAGTATTTCCAGAAAGTGCGTGTATGTGTATGTCAGAGAAAGAGAGATTGTATTTTCATATTACACTTTATTAAAAAACCCCACCCCAAATGAAACATCAACCAACCAAATCCTGCTAAAAAAAGCATGAAGCAACAAACTGACTACTTCCCAGTCTTTAAAAGCAATAAACTTCTCACAAGGGCAGCTTGACTTAGAGTTTTAAGGAAGTGATGCATGTTGCATTTCTATTAATATTTAAATGTCTAAAGATTTTTTTCCACACAACTGTTTATTTTTACAGATGCTCTGTTTTTCATATAAGCATTTTTTATTGTGTTGTTTATTTTCCCATGTTTTTAATAATTGTTTTCAACTTGCATGCAGTCAATAATGGAAAGGATTTAAAAATAAAAATCACTGCATTAAATCTTTCAGAGAAATTGCCTAGAGATAAGTCAGCAGCAGACCACGTGCTGCTGGCAATGGTGTGCAGAGATTACTACAGTAGAAAAAAGAGTTATTAACTGATGGAGCAGAATGTCTCCTTCATGAATGATTTCTGGCATGTCACAGAGGAGTTTGAATACAGATTTTCTACAGATACGGAATTTCTATGGATTTTTGGCACTTAAAGAACATTTTTCTTTTTCTCTGCTGTGTTTTGGATTTTTCCGTATGCATGGGTAGGCATGTCGTAATACTGACTGTAAAAGGATTCAATGCGTGTGATCAATACTAAAATTTAAACTAAATTTACACTAGAATTGAAATTGCTCAGACGTGTACTGGATTGTGTCTGGTGCAGTCTGAAGAACCTCCCTCATGTTTTATATTCTAAAAGAGGAGTAGAATGATCTGAAGTTTTAAAATAATTAGAAATATATATATATATATATATATATATATAGACAGGATTGGTGACACTGCTTATTTTCTTTTCCAGCTGCACATGGCCTGTGTGACAAAGGGAGAGGGTCTGTTTGCCCTCTGAGGTAATATGGCTGTTATTCTTCCTTTGCCTTGAGGAACCTGAAGTCACTGTCTTGAGAGGTGTCCCTGCGGCTGCTGTGGATTGAGTTTTGTAGATGGTATAAAGCTGGTGTTTGCTTTAGGTTGCTGCAATGCACTTTGTTAATTGGGTGAAATCCTCTAGGATCAATAATTCTAGAAAGAAAGATTTTCTGATTATCATAATACACATCTGGCCTGTACAAACAGATTTATGCCTGTTAGTCCTGCAGTCTGGATAACAAAAGCATTCAAAATAAAATCATGTCAAAAGCAATCATATGCTCTTACAGTCATCTGTGGAAATTCAGTTTTCTTCCTTAGAATTTTTTATTTATTTTTGTTGTTGGATGGGAGGAAAAATCATGAATAGAGATTATTTATTATTATACTTAATGATTTGGAATATCTCCCTTTCTCTTTCTAGTTTCAGAAACAAATTGAAACCTTAAATCAAAAATGACATTAAGGTTTTTTAAGATGGTTTCTCTGTATGGGAAAGATTAATGTATCATCTAGTAACAAAATACTTAATTTCCTGTATTTTTTTCTTTTAACAGGAAAATAGCACTTTAATTTTTCATTATTATTTCCTAAATTAATTTTTAATAACTAGTTTTAGCTTATTTACCGCATGAAAGAATGTTCTTTTATCTTACTATGTCTGAAATAAATTTAATTGCAAACCTAAGGTATCTCATGGCCTTTTTTGCTGATCTTCCACATAATGTGGAGGTAACCCTGAGAATAAGTAATTTCTACCATTTCTACCATCTTACCATTTGTTTGGATTGTTGTCACATAAGTGTTTGGTCTCTTAGATGGTGGTTGGCTGTGTGTTCACAACAGGAAGATCCAGGAGGTGCAGTTCCAGCTGTGAACGAGTAGTTAGCAGTTGCTGTGGCTGGGGTAAGCAGGGAAAGCAATCACACAGGATGTTAAGATCAGCTCTGAAGAGGAAGAAGCAGGTAGCAACAGAAGCTGTGGATTGTCTGTTTTGGAGCAAGTGGTAGGGAGGGGATGACTGCAGAAGAAAACATTGCAGATGTTTCCTGCTGCATTCTGATATTTGTGAGAGGGTCATTGGATGGCAGGTTTCTGTGATCATAGTGTTATTTGGGAGAACTGTATTGGCTTTGCATAGCAAGGTTTTGGCAGGAGAAGGGCCACAGAGGTGGCTTCTATGAGAAGCTGCCAGAAGCTTCCCTGTGTCTGACAAAGCCAAGGCCAGCTGGCGCCAAGATGGACTCACAGCTGGCCAAGCCCAAGCCCATGGCCATGGTGGTAGAGCCTCTGAGATAACAGATTTATGAAGGGGGAAAAAACTGTGGCTCAACAGCAGCCAGAGGAGAGAGGAGTGATAATATGAGAGAGAAGCAACTGCAGACAGTAAGGCCAGTGATGAAGGAAGGAAAGGTGGTGCTCCAGGTGCCGGAGGAGGGATTTCCCTGCAGGCTGTGGTGCAGCCCATGGTGAAGCAGGATGTCCCTCTGCAGCCTGTGGAGGTCCATGGTGAGCAGAGATCCACCTGCAGGCTGTGGAAGACCCCCTGCCAGAGCAGATGGATGCCTGAAAGAGGCTGTGACCCTGTGGGAAGCTCAGACTAAAGTGGGTTTGCTGACAGGACTTGTGGCCTTGTGAGGGACCTGCACTAGAGCAATTCATGCAGGACTTTTTCCCCTGGCAGGATCCTGTGCTGGTTCAGGCAAAGAGAGCAAGGAGGATGGAGTGGCAGAGACAATGTGTAATGAAGAGGCTGCAGCTCCCACTAAATGTCCCCCTCTGCTCCTCTGGGGAAGGAGGTAGTGAAATTGGGAATAAAGTTAAGCCTGGGAAGAAGGGAGGGCTGGGGGAAGAGTAAGATTTGGATTTATTTTCACATTGCCTNAATAATTCTAGAAAGAAAGATTTTCTGATTATCATAATACACATCTGGCCTGTACAAACAGATTTATGCCTGTTAGTCCTGCAGTCTGGATAACAAAAGCATTCAAAATAAAATCATGTCAAAAGCAATCATATGCTCTTACAGTCATCTGTGGAAATTCAGTTTTCTTCCTTAGAATTTTTTATTTATTTTTGTTGTTGGATGGGAGGAAAAATCATGAATAGAGATTATTTATTATTATACTTAATGATTTGGAATATCTCCCTTTCTCTTTCTAGTTTCAGAAACAAATTGAAACCTTAAATCAAAAATGACATTAAGGTTTTTTAAGATGGTTTCTCTGTATGGGAAAGATTAATGTATCATCTAGTAACAAAATACTTAATTTCCTGTATTTTTTTCTTTTAACAGGAAAATAGCACTTTAATTTTTCATTATTATTTCCTAAATTAATTTTTAATAACTAGTTTTAGCTTATTTACCGCATGAAAGAATGTTCTTTTATCTTACTATGTCTGAAATAAATTTAATTGCAAACCTAAGGTATCTCATGGCCTTTTTTGCTGATCTTCCACATAATGTGGAGGTAACCCTGAGAATAAGTAATTTCTACCATTTCTACCATCTTACCATTTGTTTGGATTGTTGTCACATAAGTGTTTGGTCTCTTAGATGGTGGTTGGCTGTGTGTTCACAACAGGAAGATCCAGGAGGTGCAGTTCCAGCTGTGAACGAGTAGTTAGCAGTTGCTGTGGCTGGGGTAAGCAGGGAAAGCAATCACACAGGATGTTAAGATCAGCTCTGAAGAGGAAGAAGCAGGTAGCAACAGAAGCTGTGGATTGTCTGTTTTGGAGCAAGTGGTAGGGAGGGGATGACTGCAGAAGAAAACATTGCAGATGTTTCCTGCTGCATTCTGATATTTGTGAGAGGGTCATTGGATGGCAGGTTTCTGTGATCATAGTGTTATTTGGGAGAACTGTATTGGTTTTGCATAGCAAGGTTTTGGCAGGAGAAGGGCCACAGAGGTGGCTTCTATGAGAAGCTGCCAGAAGCTTCCCTGTGTCTGACAAAGCCAAGGCCAGCTGGCGCCAAGATGGACTCACAGCTGGCCAAGCCCAAGCCCATGGCCATGGTGGTAGAGCCTCTGAGATAACAGATTTATGAAGGGGGAAAAAACTGTGGCTCAACAGCAGCCAGAGGAGAGAGGAGTGATAATATGAGAGAGAAGCAACTGCAGACAGTAAGGCCAGTGATGAAGGAAGGAAAGGTGGTGCTCCAGGTGCCGGAGGAGGGATTTCCCTGCAGGCTGTGGTGCAGCCCATGGTGAAGCAGGATGTCCCTCTGCAGCCTGTGGAGGTCCATGGTGAGCAGAGATCCACCTGCAGGCTGTGGAAGACCCCCTGCCAGAGCAGATGGATGCCTGAAAGAGGCTGTGACCCTGTGGGAAGCTCAGACTAAAGTGGGTTTGCTGACAGGACTTGTGGCCTTGGGAGGGACCTGCACTAGAGCAGTTCGTGCAGGACTTTTTCCCCTGGCAGGATCCTGTGCTGGTTCAGGCAAAGAGAGCAAGGAGGATGGAGTGGCAGAGACAATGTGTAATGAAGAGGCTGCAGCTCCCACTAAATGTCCCCCTCTGCTCCTCTGGGGAAGGAGGTAGTGAAATTGGGAATAAAGTTAAGCCTGGGAAGAAGGGAGGGCTGGGGGAAGAGTAAGATTTGGATTTATTTTCACATTGCCTTACTCTGATTGGTAATAATTAAACTGATTTCCCTGACTCGAGTCTGTTTTACCTCTGATGGTACCTGGGTGACCTCTCTGTCCTTATTTCAACCCACAAACCTTTTGTTGTTCAGCCAAGGAGGGGAAGTGGTTGCCACTGGGTGACCAGCCAAAGTCAACCCACCACAAGAATGCAGTCAATACCTGAGAATTTCTGACCGATCTGAATCTCCTTTAAGCTTCAGGAGCAGATGTTAATGGAGAACACATCTCAGCTGCTTGCTCTCCTGTGTCAGTCAGAAGATGGTGAAAGGAGCAAACTGTGCATTTGAACTCCTGTCTTCCTAGAATGAGGCTTCCTCTTAACATTCTTTCCTCTGAACATTTTGCTATTAAAATAATGCAGGCCTGCTAATGCTAGGTATTTGCACACATATAATTCCTTTTAATACATGTAGTCCTGATGGTTCTTTCAGTTTTTCTACTGTACATCTATCATAAAGTTCTACTTTTGAAGTTTCAGTGCATTTCTGAGAATGTGCAGTTTCTTTGTGGTATTATGAGAAGAATATGTAGGTGAAGAGGTGTCAAATCCAAAACAAGAGTGGAAAGAGAAGTGGGTTGAGATTTGGTAAGGAGATGGGGCAAATAGCCTTTGTTCTTAAAAGTGGAGAACTACTACTTTGAGCTGTCTGTATTTGGAAATGGGAAGGATGGAGAATTGTAAGGTGCTAAAATAACCCAGTGTGAGAGCAGTGTCATTCAAAATTAAGCAAGTTATTTCATTTTAGAAAAGGAAAGTTACAATTTATCTTTCTCAAAATCAAAGCTTTTCATTCTGGTTTTGAAACTAGCTTAGAGTGCTAGTAAGTCGAGCATTTTGCCTCTCCTCTTCTGGGAGAAAACAGAAAACAGACCCACCAGTAAGACAGAAGATGATGCTACAACTGCATGACTTAGTGGCTGTCCTGCTAAAGGTTAATGTGTTTAATGAATTTCATCTTGTATAGTTTGGTGTTTTTGCGTTAGCTCCTCTTTGATTTACTCTTTATAACAGCTATACTTCAGCTCTTCTGAAGTCTTTTGTCAAGGTCTTTAAAAAAAATTTTCAAGCATCATGAGAAAAAAAGTTCAGTTATTTCAATAATATATGTCATTTCCTTACCCTTTTTGCCATAGAGTTGATCTGTCACTCTAGAGTAGAGGCGGTTCTTCCTCTTTGTTCTGGTCATCCGATGCCTTGAACAGTGTGGTTTTGATCAATGCTCGAGCAGTAAATGTTTGGCGAGTTCTCATACTTCGAGTCCTACACAGATGTTGCTGTTCCAGATGTCTTTTGCTGTGTCAGGTCTGTAGAAGAGCTGCTGGTATCATAACTATAACATAAACTAGGTAGCAAGGAAAAGTTGAATCAAAAGGCTGCTTTAAAACTATCTTAGGTCAGCTAGGAAACAGTAAGACACAGAGCAACATCTTGTTTTGGATAAAGGTAGACTAGATCATTGATTTTATTCAAATTTATCCTAATCTAGGAAGAATAAAGCTGGGAAAAGCCTGTAAAGTTTTGGGCTGGGTGGTAGCTGCAAACATTAAGTTAATTTTTCAAGTGTTTTCTAAGCTCCCTCATCAGTTTATCTTATGCTCCTGTCTTAGCTGCAAAAGAATGTAGCTGTCCTTTATTAAGGGGGATGGGAAAATTTAATTGTTTGAGGTTTTCAAAGTTTTATTTTGTATTTTATTTTTTATGGAAGCAAATCTTGGAATTGTAAGCTGTTTCTCACAAAAAAAAAATTAGGAAAACTGTTCACTTGGAAATGGAAATAGAATGTTTCTGTCACTGTGAAGTATGAGAATGGCGGGTTTTCAATTTCACACTCATGCAGGATGGGAAAAGGAAAGAATCAGTTTTCCATACAATTATACTGTTTATTCTTCCAGGGAGGTGGTAATCTTTTTTCTCATAGCTGTTTCTTCAGTTTGCTTCCTTGTGCTCTTTTCCTGAAGGAGGGATACTTGCATAATGTGTGTCTGTGGTATTTTTGTTTTTTTTTTTTATCTTTGAAGCAGCCCCTTTGTCGGTGCCAAGGAGCTCAGGTTCACAGTGTGTGACTTCTGAAAGCAGAGTATTGCCTGAGATTCTGTTGTTCCCTAAAGTTGTGTGTTGGGGGGATCTGTTGCCTTCTGACGGATCCTGTTTTCTGTCAAAGGGAATTAAAATTGTCTGTGGCTTTTACTGAAGTTTTGGCTTCTGTTTTAAATGTTGATTATTAAAATGTCATGTTAACCTTCAGGAAGGCATTTGGCTAAATTTATGAACTGCAACAACAGCTTTTTGCGTAATTCTACTCTTTTTTTGCAAGAATGATTATTTGCATCTCTTGAGTTCAGTCTCCTTTCTAGCATTTCAGTGCACTCAACATATATTTTTTTAATCAGTCGATCTACAGTAGTGTAGAAAGGCTACAGGAATCTCACTATACTTGAAAATATAATAATGATAATAAAAAATCAAGAAGTTCATAATACATTTTTACAGTACAGTAGTGTGGACGAATGGAGCTTGAATCTTTGTTTATTATGATGTTTTCAGATATATTTTTCTGAAAGCTTTGGATACCTCAAGGGTAAACCTGTAAGTTTTTGCAATAAGTTTTTTGCAAGGTAAGTGTAAGAGGCTTGTCATGTGCATATATTATTTCCTATAGGCTGTAAAAATGAAGAGAGAAATTTTGAACATATCCCTTTTCTTTTGGCTCTAGGATTTTGAAAGCTTGCCATTTTGCTTAAAGAACAGCCTGCTCAAATACTGTTTTTACCTGCTATACAAGCACCCCTTTAATCTTCAACTGGATGGTCCCAATCTAGAACAGGTTAACTTTCTGCCTGACAGCTGGTATTCATATTGGATATGAAATAAGTACTCTAAGTTGCTTCCTATGCTAGTGTCTGTAAACTTAAAAATTACTGCATTTTGTAAAAATAGTTCCTTAGTGATGCTTGAGAGATGGATAATGCCTGTTCTTAAACTGTGATTATATACTTTGTGTAGGAAAGGAGGAGGGACAATATAACTTCCTTGGGTGTCTCAGATCACATACAAAGGCAAGGAAATCTAAGCCTAAATTAATAATGGAGAAGGAAATAGAAAATTCATACTTTTCCTTACAAAGACTTTCAGAAAGTATGAGTCACTATTAAACCTACTGTGAACCTGCTATTTTAAGAGACTCTTTTCTCTAACATAGTCTTGACATTTTTACAGGCCTTTGGTAGTCTCAAGCCCTTCGTTTTTGTAGGTGAGTATATGGTATGTTTGGATCAGAACATTAACATCCATTTGTGGTAGTTCTTCACATTTAGTCACTATTTCAATCCATAAGAATTTAACAGCTACATAGTGATGTTTCCTATGACAGCAGATGTTTTTGGACCCTTACAGATCATGAGCCAAGCTGAAGGACAACAGAAGAATCTTGTACAAGCCATTGAAGCTCTCCCAAATTCTGGACCCCTTACTGCTTTGGATCAGGACTTGCTACTTTTAAAAGCTACCTCTGCTGCCACCCTGAGCTGCCTTGGAGAATGCCTGAGTCTATTACAGCAAAGCATGCATCAAGTGGGCCCACAGCACAACAGGACATTGTCATCAGGTGAGCACAGGTTCCACTGGGTATTATTTCATGTGCCTTGGGGTGTTTTATTTTGATATGAAGCAGGCAAAATTAACCATTCTCAGAGACACAAGCTGGGATGAGCAGGTTGTGAGCTGCTGCAACCTCAATCACCATAACTGTTTGCCTAAAAAAGAGAGACAAAATATATTGCAATCAGAGGAGAGGAGGAAAAGAGGGGTTCCTAAGTCTTCTCAGAGAAATCAGGTCCTGGAAGCAGCAACACAAAAAAAGTGGGGCATGGAGAAGAGTTATATAAACCTATATTCTTAATGTTAACAACAGTGCAGAACCAGCTTGGTTGTTTTAGTTTGTTCCTCCTCCTTTATTTTTTTTAAAATAGATTTATATCTCAATATGGATTTGTTTGATAAAAATAATACTATGCAGTGCTACAGTGAAAATGATTTTTCTAGTTTTCTGCATGGAAGGATGCTGCTGAGGTGGGTTTATTTCAGTCTGTGGTTTTCTTTGAGTCTGAAAAGGGTTCTCTGTGCTTTAAAAAAAAAAATTAAAATCTGTGGTAAGTTTTTGTGAGCCTAAAATGTCAGTATGATATTCCACTGAGCTCTGCAGGCATTAGCCTCTCAGTCCCCACATACCTCAGTTTTTCCAGTTTGTCCAGTTCTATGCCTGTCCATAATATTGGAAGTTGAACCTTTAGCTTTCTGAGAGGGTGGTCAGTGTTTTCCCATGCATAAACTGCACTGCGGAGTCATAAGAACAAGAACAGGAGTTGATGTAAGAAAATCAGCAGAACTCTGGATATGGAGTGGCTTTTTGTGTGTTCTTCAGAAGCCTCCACAATAACCGCTTCAACCTTACTTGTAGTAGATTCACTACAGGGTAGCATATGCCCTCAAGGCTGCTAAGATGGCATGGTGGGACAGCCTCTGAAGCATTCCCATTGTGAGGAGAATAGAAATGGGAGAGGGTTACCTGAGAAGAAGAAAATGATGTGAAAGTGAGTGGTTCTTGGAAAAAAAAAATTAAACCTTTTGACACCTTTGCTGTGGTACATGCTGACTTTCCCGCAACCAGATTCTCATATTTCATAAAGGAACATGATAAAAAAAAAATTTCTGTTTTCTTGTAGAAAATGCAAAACCCTCTTGCACTTACCTTAGTAGTAATGATAAAGTGCATTGAATTAAATTATTTGATATAACTATATTTCAGAAAAGAATGGTTTGAAATAGAGATGAAAAGCATCCTTCTAAGAAAAGTTACTTTCTAGTTTCAAAGTTCCTGAAGGTTGTTTTTCATCTTGAGGTGATCTAAGTGAACCGTCAAGAGATGGATGACTTGAGTTATGTATGTCCTTGAATCTGTGTCCATGTAATCTTCTGTTAAATCAGTGTCTTTGTTTTGAATTCATAATGGTTTTTGAGGATCTGTGGAGAAGGAGAGAGAAAAGCAAGCAAAACATTAGTAATCGCTTAAAGGGAATTGCCAAAAAAAAAAAAAAGTCATGACTATGAAATCGTGAATAATAAAATTTAATAAGTGTTTTTGTTTGTTCTTCCTAAGACTGTAAACTTGCATGAGAATCCTTTCAGGAATCAAAATTCTGTAGCCCTGGTTCACAGCAGCATCTTTGTTGTAACTGTGAGAACTTGATTGCAAGCAGTTAATTCTTCAGTGCGTATGTGGGCTTATTCCTTCATATGGAAGTACCAAAAAAAAAAAAAAAAAAAGGAACTAAAAGCTGGTGAAATATTTAGTCTCTTCTCCCTGACTGAAAGTCTGTGAAATGATATTTTTTTTTTTTTTCCCTAGGCCTTATTATGCAACACAGTTGCCTGAAAGAACCTGGCCTACAAGTCTTGATTACTGATTTTCCTACACACTTAATCTTTTCCAGGCGTACTTTGATAGACTTAACGTTTCCGCTGAGTCGGTAGACTTTCAGAGTCATCAAAGCTGCATAAGCTCATACCTATTGAGAGTAAAGCCTTTAAGTAATCCCCTAGCAAACTCTGAGAGATGATCTATTTAGTTTTGGTTGTGTCCTCCAGGTGAATTCTTTTAATTTTATACCCAGCAGGTACAACAGAAGATGACCTTTACTGTCAGTGTCAGGTGAAAGTGACTCTTGTTAGTTTAGAAGCCACATGCTCCTGTGATAGGAATTATCAAGCATCTTTCTTGTGAGATGTCATGGCCTTGTGCAATTTATTGCCGAAAGCTTCCATCCTAGTGCTGTCTCATTACCTACTGTGTGGTGTAAAGATGCTAGTGAGCATTGTGGGGCAGAATCCACAGAGCCAAGATAGGAATTTAATAATTTATTTTCTTGCTTCTAGCCTACAGTTCATGAAAGAAATCCAGTCCAGCCAGGCAGCACAGTCTTCCTTGTGTGGAGTGTGAGAAATACTCAATTGCTTAGCTTGGGTGATTTGACCCTACCCTTGAGTTTGCTTTCCTTCAGCATCCAAAGCTCTCACTATTATGCCATAGAGAGAACTGCCTTATAAGTAGAGATATATCTCCTTACTCTGCTTTCTCTCTACCTTTCTTGGTGTTGTTGGGGTCTTTATACCTGATTATGTAAGATTTGCTGACTCCCCTGTGCACTAGAGGCCTTGCAATCTTACTGCCTCTAAAGCAAGGACTTAGAAGTGGCTCAGCGTTTCTGACCTAGTACTTATGGAATGTATTCATGAAGATTATAATTAAATAGCAGCTATTTTAAACACATTTGCAGATACTATTTTCAACAAGGGAAAAGAATGTCTCCTTTCTTTTGATGTAAATATTTTTATTGCTTTGTTTTCCAGTAATTTGAGTAAAAAGGAAGCAACTCTGCATTCACTTGAGTGGAATCTTGTCCAGAATCTACAATTGTGTAGGTCATGACTTAAAATATTTTTATGGCATCTATTCTAATAGAATAGTTTAAGGATGACATGATTTTTCCATTTCATGTTTCTCACGGGTTGTCAGTCTTAGACCTCAAGCCTACAAGCAGACATGGAGATAAAACTGAAGTTTTCAATCTTGTCTTGAAGGCTAGTCAATAATTTTTTTTATTTCTGCTCTGAAGCTTCATGGAAGGGTTTTTGTAATTGTCTTTTTTGGAAGTACATCAACAAGAACAGCCTATGAAGTAAAATCCTGTCTGTCTGTCTGTATTTCTACTTTTGAGTCAAAATAATGTCAAATCATGTCAAAAATAATTTCTAGCTGTCATTATTAAAGGTATGTGCCTTGAAAAATGGCTAAATTCTTTGTAATTTTTTTTCTTTCATTGAAAAATATGCCAGAGAAAGGTATTATTAGCTGAAGGTGTTGGTTACACATAGTGTGAGTTGAGGATGAGGGATTGCATCTCTACAAGCTTTTCTGGATTTGGGAATGCTGGTTTTTTTTGTAGGACGGAGGAAAACGTCAAGGCCTTTCTTTTTGGCCAGGAAGGTCACTACTTAGGTACATGCAAAGTATTTGCTGATCAGCATTAGGTGCCTTCTGACAAGCTTGAGTTCATTTGGCTTGCAGACAGGGAGCAGGTACCTTTGGAAATAAAAATGTGGAGGAGAAACTTCTGTCTTCATTTGTAGCTTTGAAAGTTTTAGTGTTACTTTTTTCCAACTCTGCAGCCTTTGGCAGAAGAGTATCTCCAGAGTCTGGTGACTGCTGTTGTTAACATTCTTCCCTCCCAGACTGCGAACACAGCAAACTTGAATGTTTGTTTTAATGTGACTCTACCAGCGTATGTTGTGTTTTAGGTCTGTTTTTGTTAATTCTAGTGTTTTGGCAGACAGAATCCTCTCTTGTAGTAGCAGTCTGCACAGATCAATCCATTCTTTTAATCTGCGTTTCACATTAGCCATTCATTTACTGAATAAAGCATCTTTCCGATAGGAATTCCCTCCTGTGTTTTTCTGTCTCTCCCTTGCCCACTTTTCCAAACTGTAAAATGTTTCATTTTTCTGAAGATTTTTGAAAACCAAAGCCAAACTCATCCTTACTATGGATTTTATGTAGTTCATTTTAATGTGCAAATGTTGCTGATGTTGGCTCCCATGGAAACAAATGGATCGGAGATGATTCTGGAATTGGGGAAGACATATACTTGTGATTTATATTCTCTATTGCCTCCTTTTTTGGAGAAAATAAATGGACAGGAAAGACAAAATCTAGATGCTTTCAATTTGGTGACAAATGACAATTAGGAATTCTCTTGCAGCTGAGATGACAAGAGGGAAAAATGAGCAGATAAGTCCTTGTTTGTGCTTGAATGCATGTGGGCAGGGAAGAGTGGGGGAAGAAGGTACCATGTTCTTTGCTATTGGTATACTTTACTAAATTTGGCTTGGTCAGTCAGTTCTCCCTTAACTGCACCGTCACCAGACTTGCTTCTATGTAGAATACCCAGAACAGTATCTAAAGGCTAATACATGTTCTTCTTTCACTGAAAGATAACATTATTTTCTAGTCACCACACAACATTAGGAAATATAATCTCATGCGAAAAGCAGATATGCTGCTGCCACTTGCTGTTGCTGGTTCAGTGTGCTGTAGGGATTCAGCAGAGAGACAAAACTGTCATCTCCATCCCTGGCAGGGGAAGGAATCCAGATCTAATATTGGTTTCTCCTCAAGGCCTACCATTGCATTAAGGATGTATTTGTTAGAGTATATTTAAAATAGATTGTAACAGTGTTATCAATAGATACTAGTTTACAGTTATGCCAGGGAAGAAATGTAGGTGTGTTTTTTTGTAGTCTCCTAACCAAGACCAGAGGACTTAAAATTAGAAGGGATTTTGTTACAGAATTGAGGTAGGTGTTAAGCATATTTCATGCATCAATTATCATGCAAAAGTGAGTTTGAAGGTACATTAGGTACTCAGAAAATCAAAACCAACAAAAGAAAATTATCAACGGTGCTTAACTGAAAAATCTCCTGTAAACCTTCTCTTTGGAGAGAATTCCGCCCCACTGCTTTGTGCACCTGTAGAAGGAAAGATGTTTCTCCTGAGGGCACTTCTGTGGGATACAGCCTGTTGTGCCCTCTGAAGTAGATGCTTGTGTACTGTAGTGCTGCAGTAGGGGAAGGATAAGTAGGTTGTGTCTGGATGCTGTACTTTGCTTAGGTAGGAAGGGTTCTCATGTGCCTTGGTGGACTTGTCTGCTGTGTGTTCATCACATAGGAAACTGGTGTTGAGGGGAAGAGGGAAAGCAGCTTATTTTGGATGTTTTCTGAAAGATCTCTTGTTTTGTATATACATATGCTCTGAACTTTCAGAGGAATCAGACTTGAAGGTTTTCACTTCTGGAACTGCAGAACCAACATCGTGCAGGTAGAAGAGATCTAGCTGATTTTACTAGTTGTGTGTTTGGTATGTACTTTCTAATTTTTGCATTGTTTACTGCAGAAACAGATGTTTTGTTTTAATTAGCGTAGTGCTTTGCATAGTCTTCAGGTAGTAAAGTGGTTATGTAGCTCTGGATGCTTTCATGTCATTTGTGACTGCATTTCTGGAGAATTCCTTTAGAGCTCTGAAATGTATCAAAATAGATTTGAATTTACCTTTCTGTCAGCTGCCTTTGGCTATGACTGAGAACAGAGAAAAAAGTCTGGCTTAAAAAACCCTAAACCAATGACAGCATTCTTCCTATTCTTATCCAACTCTGAAGATAAACTTTCTCATTTTATGTTTAGTTTTTATGTTTTTGTTTGAAGTCTTAATAAGAACAGGGATTAAACTAGTGATAGACATTTTAACGTCCCATAAAGTGGAAAAGATGGAAACTCCATTAGAGAGGATGAAATTCTTTACAGATGGCATCTCAGTCTGTGGAGAGTAAATTCCAGTAAAACAATCGGATTAGAAATGGCACAGACAACAGCTCTACCTGTACTATTTTGTAATAAGGGTAATTTGTACTAGTGCAGATGAGAACATTTTGGGTGTACTGAAAAACTGAAAAAAAAACCCCTGAAAAACTGTACTGAAAAGTTTTGGAAAACTGATAATGTGAGTGAAGTGGGAGCCATATTTTTGTGACCTTTCACTTTCTACATAGAGATTCTATTCCAGTCTTGATTTTAAGATAATTTCTGATTAGTTCTCTCATCAGACATTGCTTTTGCCTGAAAAGTGGGCTGCTAAATTAGATATATGGCAAGTCCCTTGGGATGATATGAGAATGCTGACATCTCATATGCTGACAGAGTGAGATTTGTAGATTAGAGATCATCACAGGTTCCCTGATGGCACCTTGAAACTAGGCATGATTTTATTTCAACTTGTGCAGAGAGATGACTTTCTATTTGTTTAGATTTCTGTGCTGTATGACTTAATATCTCTCCCTGCATATTTCTCTTCTGCAAAGTAGTCAAATTCCAGACAGAAAGTTTAACAAAACAATTTTTCTCAAATGCAGAAGTGTTGAGGAAGTCCATGTGCTTTATTATCATTTGGACCTTAACTCTTGGCATCCTGTTAGTGTTGGCTAGGTCATAATGTGTTTTTAAGGTCTGTTTAAAATTTGATTGAGCTGACAAGGTTTATTGTTTTATGAGGCTAGCGTTGCCATTGGGACAAGAGAGAAAACATGCTTGCTTAGTTCTAACAGTTTCTATTTCTCTAAGAGACTCCAAAGTGTGCAGAGAAAGATAAAGGAAAAGGGTTTTTTTGCAGTGTGTTTCCACTGAAGAGGAAAACTAGTATAGTATTTTTAAAAATATCTGTATGATGATGAAGTAAATGTTCACACTTAAAAATTTCCCCTGAAGTGAAGTATTTCATCATGTGGGAGCTTTTTATTGTGCTTATTTACATAAACTAGATTTTAAAGAAACCAAAACAACTATTTACAGTGAAGGCCAAATAAATTGTTTGTACAGAGAGAAAATGGATAGCCCAAGGAAATGATCGGATGACATATTTTCAAAGATTGACATAAAGAGAAGTTAGTTCAGTTTTTTTTTTTATTGTCTCTCTAATAGGAAAATAGCAGCAGTAATCCATTATTCAGCTTTTTTGACAGGAAGAAACAGAAAAATAGATCGAGATCTGTTACTGCAAAATAATGAAGAGTGAGAAGCATAATTTGACAGCAGAGAGAGCCACAGAAATGTTCTTCCTCTGGCAAGGGGAATTTTGTGTAATTGTATGAAATACACATCTAAAAAAAGAAAAAAGCTGGATTTTTTCCCCTGTTGGTTACCCAGATCTTTGAAAATAATTTTATACTTTACTATTTGCTTATGCTCATGCTCTCTTCAGCAAAAGATGGCACCACAAAAGCACCCTGAGCAAGTAGATCTGAATTTTTGCCATGTCTTCATAACTTAGTGCCATTTTAGATGAGAGGAGTATTCTCTAACTATTTTGTCTCTAGAATTTGGTAAGAGATCAGCTATGGAATTTGTGGCCCATTTTTTAATAATGGAAGTGTTAATATAGCGCTACACAGCACAGCCTCTCCAGATCAAACCATTTACTTCAATTAGGAGGCAATCTCTGGTAACCCTGTTGATATGGAGAGGAGAAATTGCATGTTCTTTAATGTGCTTCGTGTTGCTCTTCTTCATCTTCAAAACTTGTCAGTGATGAGAGGAGATCCTCCCTGTGGCACTAATTGTATATTCATATACAAATTATGGTAATGACTGAAGAGCTGTGATTTTCTTACCCATAGCTCTACATTTTAAAGCAGCATGTAATTAATAGCTGAAATTTTAAGTCATGTGCTGAGGGCTACTGATTTGACTGTTGAGACTATGTTTTAGAGCAGTAAGGGAGGAACAGCTGTGCACTTGCCTTAGCTGATCGTTCTTTCTGTCATGACATCCTTAAACACAAACCCATCCAGGAAATCAAGTGTCCCCAGAAATAAGGGTTGTTCTAATGCCAAGTTCTGTTTGATTCATATTTAATGTGTATCTTTCTAATGAGACTTCTTTTAAACTGTGGTCTTGGGACCAGTAAAGCATTTTAGTACTTAAAGCTAGAAAAAAACTTTTAATAGTACAGACAGAAGTAAAATATAGCTGCTAGGCTTAAAACTCTGCTTTCAGGCAGAAGAAGTGGAGGGTTTACTTGGGTAACTTCATAACTATGAAAATAGTGGGTAGAGAATACTTGCTTAATTACCAGAGTGTGCCAGATAGAATTATACATAAGGATTATACAGTCTGGTGGTAGGAGTAACATCCATTGACTTAAAAAAATCGTAGATAAATTGGCCTATAAGATGCTTACTTTGGTTATTTAGGTTTTTTCCTGCTTCCAAAGACAGGGGTATCATTTGAGATACTGCACAAGCTAGTTCAGAGAGTACAAGATGATTTGTTACTAAAGTGAAGGTGTGCATGGAAGCAGAGAAGAGATACAACTCGTTTAGATCAGTAGAATGCTGAGGTGAATGGAAGAAATCTGTTATCTTTCTCTTGCAAGCTGATACCTATTTTCTGCTTCAGAAGGTATCCTGGGATGGCCTGGGCCCAAGTCACACTCCACAGAGCAACTGAAAAACGGTGCCCTCAGCTCCTTATCATCTGCTAGTGCCAACATTACATGGGCAATAGTTCCATCTGCAGCCCAGGATGCGCAGGCACTACAACCAAATGCTGAGGTAAGCGTGCTTGGTCTCTGTAGGTCGTTGGCTACATGCAAACCATGTGTGATGGTGGATACTTTCATTAATTAATTATTGTATTTTGTCTTTATATTATACTCTATGTTTGAAGTTACTTGTGAAAATGATAAGTTTCATGCAAAAGTGCACTCCAAAAATGTGAAAAATATGTTGATGATATTGCTCTGTGCTTTTGCTTCACTGAGGTACTTAGGCCAGCAAACTTTGGCAAGTGTGCAATCTCTTTCCTGATACTAAAAGCAATCAACAGACTTGTCAGTACACATTTCTATCTTCTGGTGCCAAAAAACCCTATTTATTTATTTTTTGTTCTGGTTTGAGACAGACAGGAGGCACTAGGAACACAACATTTGCTTGCTACTTGTCCTTCCTGTTTGCTCTTGGGCATCTCTTGAGTATAGCTGAGTGTTCTTTGACTTAAACTATGTTATTTCCTGCTCCCTTTACCTGTTAAATGATTATGGGCGGAACTTGTCCACATCATCCTGCATCAACCAGCTGATTTGTGCTTTTGTGGCATTTACTTGGTAAAGGGCAATTCTGAAGCATCCACTCTTTGAGGAGACTCACAGCTGCGTATCAGACATCTCATGCACTGAAAATCTCTCATCATGACAAACGTCTCCAGCTTCTACTGTCTGCTTCAGTTACCAGTGCTGCCTACCAGGAAAACACTTCACTCTGAGACCCTACAGATTATAGGGCACCTGGAGCACGTGAGACCTGGAGAACTGGGAAGAAGTTTTCGAAAGAGCTGAAGAAACTAGTGAATGCTCTTGGCAATTGGAATGGCTTCAATTAAATTACGTTGCCTTTAACAAAATATGTAATTGCTGGAGACATCAATAAAGCAGTTTTTCCAGTTCTTTTGTAGTATCTTGAATATAGTTCCAAAAAATTCACAGAAAAAACAGATTTATTTTTTAAAATATTACATGTTCCTTTGGTCCTCTCTTCTCAGAAGGCAATTTTGAATTCTGTTACTGCTAGTGTCCATTAACCAAAATGTTTATATTACCTGTAATTACTTTTTATTAGGAAGTTGTGTTATTTTTCAGATAAGCCAAGTGTACTTCTTATAGTGTGTTTTTAAGACTAGGCTTTTTAAGAGTATTTGGGGAGTTACTACTTACTGAACCACTGAAGTCTGTTCTCTTAGGGTTTTTTAGTTTTTGTTGTTCTTTTAAAAAAACTCTTGATCATCCACTAAAGCTGAATGGGATGTGGAAGCATGGACTTTGCAGCAAGAACATAAAGAGCAGCAGATGATTTTACTCACTTTAAGGTATCATTTTGCAGTTGAGTTGAGCCATTTATGACATGTTTTAAATGCAGTTGTTTTTTGTTTTTTTTTACAAGTCCAATCCCCTCCCATTTATTTGCTGATCAGAGACGCTGAGTTGTGTGTGTGGCTTGAGGTACCGCTCTGCTTGTGAAACTCAAGATTTTTTTGAGAATGGAGTACCCTTAAAGGGATGGATAAAAGCAAGGAAGTGTAGCACTGTTTATAGTGCTTTGTGGGCATCTTCCTGAAATCAGCAGCCTGCCTTTGGAGGCCCTAGGGCATTAGCCACTGAAAAAGAAGAAAAAGAGATGGGGGGAGAAAGAGTAAGATTTTTAAGTTGCGAAAAGGTCAGCTCAGGGTGGTGTTTTTGGTAGAAACAGTAAGTAGAAGTTTGTGGATTGGTGGAGCAACAAGAAGCAACTGGAATCAGGCAGGTAATTTTTGTTATGTAGTAATACAACTGAAGGAGCAGAAATTAGATTTTGCCTCGAGGAAGTGACTTGAACCAGAATTCACTCCTGAAAGCTCTTTACAAACCTGCATCTTCCCTTACATTGAGTCTCTATGTGTGTAATGTCTGAGATTGATACTGTTTGCTAGGAATTCAGTGGGTTTTTAAAAAATGTAGCTGATGCACTTTTCAGTTTTAATCATTTTGGTGCAATTTTTTTGGAGAAACTTAACAGTTACCCTGGCAAGAATGCTCTCTGAGCCAGGTAGTTACCCACGAGATGATGTCTGACACACCCAAAGTTATCAGAGATGTTTGATTAGACACAATTCAGCAATTCTGTGTGCAGAATATAGTAATATTTTAAAATATATTGTGGCCTTGTGTATCCAAGGCAAGAGCCTAGATCTGGCACTGAGTAGGCAGTTTGTTTTCAAAGGTATAAACACACTGACTGGGCTAATGCAAATGCAAATATATAAAAGCAACTGCAAATCATCACTTGTTTGTAGTCCAGATACTTTGTTGTTAGTGACTTCAGCAGAGGTGGTGGTGACTTTTTCTTTTCTTTTCCTAATGCTTCTAGATGTTATTAGTTGTTAACACTGAATTCCCCAATTTCTTTTTTAAATTTATCTAATAGCTTCTTTTAGAAGAAAAGAGGAATCCACAAGTGTCATTCAAATGAAGCTTATTGCTCTTAATGATTTTCTTTTAAAGAAAACCCAGCTAGGCACTAGATAATCTCCGTTTGTTGAAGAGGCTGCCGGGGTATTAATGGGGCTCAACTTTCCAAATATACCTGCCAAAAGAAGTAAGCCTTGCTTTTACACAAGTTATGAGAAGAGAGTGCTAGTTCCTGCATCAGTGCTCTCAAAATTAATTCCAATCTCTTCTTTGACTGGGTCTAGATTTTTATTTTAAACAAAAATCTGTAATTTTATGGTATAACCTCTATCTCCTAGTCAGAAGCTATACCCCAAAGGAATGGGAGAGGGCTTTTTGGCTAACTCTGTGTGATATAGTAGATGTACCGACCAAAGAAATTGTGGATTGATCTCTAGTCTGACATAGAAAATGGCATTAAATGTCTACCCTTGAGGAGCAGCAGACTCAGCTTCTTATATTATAGAATGCTATTTTTAAGGAAAAGGTAATTTTAGGTGTGTGGCTCGACAGTGATTTCAAGAAGACAGAGATGTTATGCTGGAGCAGAGGGGGGTGTGGGTGACTGCTGAGGAATCTTTCCCATACAGCTGCCTGCCAGTGGCAGCAGTTTCCTGGCAGTGTGACCAAGTGGCTGAGTGTGGTTAGTGATAACTGTGCTAATTCTCAGCACAACGTTCAGACACTTTGCAGCTTGCATTAAACAGCATCATTAACAAACCAGTGACTTGTTTTGTGCCGTGGTTTTTATATGTTTATGGAGAAGTGTGGATCTTTGCAATTCTCTGGAAGGTTCATCTAATGCAATTTTCTTTGATTACTTAAGCATTCTTGAGGGATGTAGAAAGTTCTGGAGCTGAGTTTTGATGCTGTAGAATAAAGCTGTTCTTTTTGGTCTGTCACACATTAGGGGTTCAGGAATGCAGAGATTCTTCCCTGGTGAAATAAGGTAGAAGCTAAAGATTATCCTCCTTAGATAATATGCTGGTGTTTATTTACTTGCTTTGGTTTATTTAGGATGTTTCCTGCTTCCAAATACAGGGGTATCATTTGAGATACTACTTAAACTAGTTCAGAAAATAAAAGATTTTGTGACAGAGATTATTTCCTTGTCTGTTCCTTGCCTATTATTCTTTTAGAGTTGTGATATAGGACTGCATGAAGTTAAAGCCTATTATCTTTAATAAAAGAAATAACCCCTGACAGTGAATTGCCAGATCAAGCAATTTTGTCTCTTTTTTTCCATAGGTTTTTTTTAAATGTTTTATAAGTCTCCAAATTGTAGAAATTTTAGTTAGTTTCTTCTTTTTTTTTTCCCTATTTTTCTTTTCTTTTCCTTTTTTCCTCATGCACCTGAAACATCAGATGGAAGGAATAAGGGCAGAGCTGCACAGAACTATTCTCCATCTGTTGTGAGTTCATGTAAAATACTCCTCTGCATCCCCTAGTGAACCACTTTGGACTTTTTGGCGTAATTGTTGTTATACTTTCAAGGTAATTTTTAGGGTTTTCCCTTTAATCAGAACAGGACAAATCTGGTGTGGAATATGCTAGAGGTACACTCTTTAGAAGTGTGATATAAACTTGGTCTCTGTTCAGTCTGCCATAAATGGGACCCTGCTTTCTTCATTTAAGCATTAATAATTTTGAAATTCCTTTCAAGAAGTATTGAAATTAATTAATTTCAATCTCATAGTAAATTCAGTTATAATAAACTCGGTGCCAAAGTAGAATAAAGGTGTGAATCACTTTCATGGGCGAGCTACTGTTCCAGTTCAACTAATTGTCATTTTGGGTGTCAGAATTTCCTCTCTGAGTTGACAAAGTGTGACTGCAGACCAAGTGCTTCCCCTGACAGCCAAATACAAATAGGTAACAGGCTGTTCTTATGTGGGGTCTGAAAGAGAAGGAATAATTTTCTTTGGATATAACAGTTTAGTTAAGAATAATTTAAAAAATTGTTCTGTAGCTACATCTGCAATACTGCCCTCTTCATGTGATTTTTATGCCTTAAAATGCCATGCCAGCTGATTCTTCCCATCCTGTGGATCTGGTTTCTGTGCAGTCTCTCTGCTTTCCCGTCCCTAACTTTCCCTTGCCTGTGCACATGAGCAGCTGTACGCATGCTCCAAACTGAAGTGTCTTTTTAATAGGATTGAAGTTTAGCTCTGTAGGATTGAGCCTTTAGCTCTGATTATCCAACTGCTAAACCAGGTTTTAATTGTGATAGTGATTGCAAGGGCAGTCAAGTCCAGGTTATTAAAGATATTTTGGTCCCCTGGATGATCTGAACCTTGATGTTTTCAACTGTAAGAGGGAATGGTACTATTTAGAGGAGGTACTGAATTGTTTAATTTTATAAATTTACATATTTTTTTCCCCATTTCTTCAGATGATAGCTTTTTTAAAGCTGTAATTTTTTTTAATCTGTATGTTAGTATATATCCTAATATGCCTTTATACTTTTAGACTTTAGAGCTATTACAGAATGTATTAGAGATACTAAGAAATAATTGGAAAAATGCTCATGCAATTTTAGAAACTAAGCTGGATACAAGAAATTATTTCTAATTCAATATTACCTTTCTTTATCTGTGTCTCAGCAGACTTGCCCAGGTCTGTGGATTTTTTTCCTACTGCAATTTGTTCCTAGTGTTTCCTGATTCCTGTTTGTACTTGACAGAAATGTGTATAATTGACATTGGGAGATGAGCTTAGCCATGAACGTTCAGTGCTAGCCACAAGTGCAGTAATAGAAGAACAACAGATCATGATGGGAAGGTAATATTTGCAGTATTACAGAGTCCCTTTTCACTGTTTAGTATGGGCATTACAGGATTTCTGAATGTGCTCTGCTTTTTGTCCTCTGCATGATTAAGTATTTTTCAGGCTGAAGAGCACAGTGAATGGCCTGTAATGCTTTAGCTAAATTAATCTCTAGGCAAAGATGGTACCAGTTAATCCATTCAGTACGCAGACCATCTGAAAAATGAAATCTGAGGTAATCAATTGAAGGTATATTTAAGGATAATCAAGGGAATGTATATTTTAAGGATTAAATGTACAATTAGACTAAAAGTAGAATTAAATGACCCTAAGCCTGCTACAGCAGCATTGACAATGACTAAGATAATCTAGCTAATTTTGATTTGATTTTTTTTTTTTTTTTTGGTAGCTTTCTGGAATAGCTACTGTGTCAGCAAACAGTCCTCTAGTAAAACAGTTTATGCAAATAATTGATAAAAATTTTATCATCAGCCAAAACCACTGCATATTATTGAGTCACTTCCACCTCCAAAATGCATGTGTACCAGCTGCTGTCTATATAATTGAGAGTAATACTCTATGTGAAAAAAAAAAAGCTTTAATACCAAATCTGCTTCTAATTTGAATAAACATGAGGTTCTGATTCATGTGGCATTCCATGATTACTAGTGAAAGTCAGTGAAAACTAATCACTGGAATATAAAGAACTTGGGTTCCCTTGCAGTAAGGCTTAAAAATTAACTCTAAGTGGATAAATTGTGTACTCTATTCAGTATAAAACTTGTGCCCTCTGCTAAAGGAACTCCCAAGTCAGTGTTAATTTTATTTCAGGATTGTGTGCTGATTTGTTATGTGCCAGTTAATTTGCTTTGTGATGGCAGTTTATTTCTTAGCGTGTGTATATATGTGGGTTTGGCCATACTGCCCTTTAGAAATCTTACTCATCTCATTAAGACTATCAGTTACTTAGCTGGACTTTACTGAGTTAGGCTGAGCTCTCCTACAGGGAGAGTTTGTCTCAGGTTGGCATTGCTTTATCTTGCTTAGTGAAACATCATCTAGACTGGCTTCAGCTGTTCTGTTTGGTCTTGCTAGGAAAAAAAAAAGGATTTTCAGCTTGTGGTGGTGAGCGGTAGTGGTTCTTTATTTGAAATGCCCAAAATGTGAAAATAAATCCCAGCTGTGGTAACAGAATTTAATTCTAAAATTTGTCTCGGAGGAGGAGTTGGAAGGAGCAGGTGAAAAAGGCAGAACTCTTCTACGTTATAGAGAGTCTTCACAGTTGTCTCCTGTCTGAGATGGACCAACCAGTTGATTTATCAGACTGAGAACAATTCCTAGAAGCTTTTCTAACTGAGACTTCCACTGGCCTCAAGAAGTTAGACATATAAAAAGAGACAATCTTCTAGGCCTAATTAGTTTCACATATACATTGAATGTTCTCCTGGGATGATTTATAATGATTTGTTTTTCTTTTGAAAGACTTAAATGTTTTTGTTTGGGTTTTTTGTTTGTTTGTTTGTTTCTGGGTTTTTGGAGTTCTGTGTGTTTATCAACAATGTGAATGTGTGTAGTGGATGAGCAAAGAAATTGCAGGAAGAGTCAGGGTGGTTTAATAAATGTATTGTCTTGAGGCAAGACTGTTAATACTGCTTGTATTAACATGTCTGTACAATTGCTGTCCTCTTACAAATATGCTGACATGTGATACTGCATACGAGAAATAGCACTGTGAGAACTGGATTTACATATAGATTGGTATTGCAAGACCAGATGATTGTAAAAGTTAAATTTGTAGTTGTCCATCTTTTTGTGCCCTCTTTGCGTATGTGAGTGGTGTATTATTGACTAATGTGGCAGTACTTTTCTGCCATAAATTTGCTTAGCTAGCATACAAAGCGACCTAAAAGAGAATTACAGCTGGCTAAATGACTTCAGCTCTGCTCCTTCCCAGCTTTTCAGTAACTGAGCATTGCAGGCAGAATCGTAATGAAATCACAGAGTACTGTGGCTTGAAAGGGACCTCTGGAGGTCCTGCAGCTCAGCACTGTGAAAGCAGTGCTAATCAGGTCAGCTTGTCCAGTCAAATCTTGAACACCTCCCACAGCAGAGGTCCCACAGCCTCTCTGCACAAAACACTGCAATTTGTGTGTAGAGCTTTTGTCAGTGAGAGCAAAGGGTTGTTTGGTAAGGAAAGGCATCATACTCAGTGTGCTGTACTGTCTGATCAGCTAAAAGGGACCTTTCTGTGTCCCTTACCAGAAGGTGTTTGTCTTCCCCTTCATGGGAATATGGGGCCTGAAGAACCTAATTCTTCAGGTTTCTCCCCAGGGATCTCATTCTAGAGAGAATGCCTTGTAATACAGGGGGATCTCTGAAATGTAGCCTTCTGCCAGCCTTTCCCCCTATGCTGCTCTCCTAGATTGGCCTGCAGCTCAGTGCAGTCTTTTGTCTTTAGCTTCCCAAAAGTTAGAGACATGTGACTTTCAGACCCTTTGTACTGTTTGAGGTGCTGCCTGGCCATTGACTGGAATCTGTCCTGCTGCACTGTGTGCTTTGTAAACTTGTACACTTATTTTGGATAGTGTCAGATACTCTATTTGTAGCCATCTTGCTTCTAAAAATTTTAATTTGCAAAATAAAACTGAGTATGTTTCAGGAAATTGTTCTTCACTAGTATCTGCATTGCATTAGGAATAGGTTTTGTTAAAATTGTTTGTGATGTGATACTCTCTATCTTATGGTTGTGATTTATGCTAGCCTTCAAGGTTTTTTTGCTTTAATTTAGGACAAGTCCGTGGGGCTTTTCTCTTTGCGCATTTTGTTTCATAGTCTCATGTTACTATTTCTTTCTGATGATACCAGTGAAGAAATATATTTGTTCCCAGTTCTTACTGAATTTATGCAATACTGCAAAGTCCCCTTGTATTTTAGGATTCAGATTAAACAATCCTGTACTTCAGTAGCCCTCATTTCATGAAAGGTGCTCACAAGCATGTGTGGACTGGTACTGATACTTAATCTTTTCCTGTGGAGTCTGTGTTTGGGAATTAGCTGCTTTTCAGCCAGTTTTCAGAACTGACTGCCTTAGGTTTGTGAAAATTGATTTTTGCAAGCGGAATTGTCTTATGAAGAAAATACGAACATGTGGGGAAAAAGTTGTCCAACAAACATTATTTGGTGTGTAACAGGATTACAATGCTATATGTAACCCAAATGAGGAGCTCTGTTTAACAGGATGTTCGGTCACTGATTGATTCTTTATTTTTAAGCATAATCACTTTCCGAGTTAGCTTTGAATATTTTTTTCTGAATGCATGCACAGGCTATATTGCAATGTAAACATAGATGCCCTTTGTTTCACGTTATATGCGTTTGTTCTTTAAACAAGAAACTAGTCATTTTTCTTCTGAAGTCTCTTATTAACTGGTCTTCATCGCTGCTACATTGTTATGTTCAGCCCTAAATATAGTCAGAGGGCAGAGTAAAACACATCTGCAGTGTAGGAAAAGGAAGCTTTTTGAACTTGTTCTTTAATGATGAAAAGACTTTTGTTCCCAGAGATACTCTTGCAAAACATTAACAAAAAGGCATTAGTAAAGGTCTCTAAATGGTGAGTATCTAGATAGTGTGCTTGTCTTCAGATGCCTGGCAGATTGTTTTTGTTGAGAAGGAGAAAGATTGCAGACCTATTTGTCACCTACAGTAGAGGTTTTCTGATAATTTTCTTTGCTTGCATTGTCTGTGTGTCAGCCTGTCTGTGCAGTGTTAGTATCAAGACGCATTTCTACTTTGCTTGTTTGCTTTGCAGTGATGGGATAGCTCCTGAAGAAGGAGAGGTATTTCTGGGTTTAGTAGATGTCTCTGCTATTATATGCTGTATCCAATTAATCTTGTGTGATAGATTGCTTGCATTGCCACACTTTGATCCTTGCACTTGTCTCTAGCTGGAGAGATTTTCTGAACATCAAGTGTGTTTAGCATATTCAGTGAAAAAAAACAACGAAGCAACAAACCACAAAATATATACAAATTATCCATACACATAAAAAAAGAGATGTTTTAATTGTTGATGGTCCTAGTTTGAAGAATTTTATTTTCTCTGGAGACCTGAATTACCAAACTCAAATAACAAATTTGGCAAGAAATTAATTTTTGGGCACTCTGTAGACATTCTTCCCTGATGTAAGCTTTTTCTATCAAATAATACCTGTTTTGACCATTTAGTGCTGAATGATGTATCCACAGTTACATAAACACTGACCCCGCTGTCACAACCCGAACTCAGATGCAGCAGTTACTTACCTTTTCAGATAGATATGCCTGGATTATTTTTCTTGGTGTACATAGTTTAAGGTAAGTAGAAAATCTGCCTATTATGCCATTTTTCCTTTGTTATATGAAGGAGAAAGTAACTGTCTTACTGATGGGTTCTGTATGTAGGTGACAAAAAGAAAGTGATATTTTTGCTTGCTGTGGTGGTATGTGTAAGTTACAGTGTGTTCACTTTTTCGTTGTAAAATCCTTGTCATTTGGTTCTCATCTTCTGTTACTTGCTTTGATATCTTAAAAGTTACCTTTAATTTTGGTTCTTCATTGTTAGAGCTAAGCTCTAATGACTGAATGCTAAGACTGCTGGTGTGTGTTTTGGGGTTTGAGTGGGGTGAGTTCCCCCTTGAGGTGGTAGACTTTTTACATGAGAGGAAACAGCTCCTATGAAATATTCAGTGTAAATTTAAAAAATGCAGCTGAGCTGAGCCTGCCTATTTTGCAACCTTTAAGAAACCTTTTTCAGCATGAAATGGAGGTGTACATAGGTATTAAGTTTTGCTCTCTAAATTCTCCATTTAAGATCTGCTTTGCGTCTGAGCGCATTAGGTGGCTTTGAAAACATCAAACCTTGAACACTGGGCAGCCTTTGAAAGTCATTGTAACTTTGGTATCCAGGTGCCAGCATTACAGTAGGTGTATGGGATGACGGTGTGTTTGAGGTTTTTATCTTTGATCTACTCATTCTTTGCAGGGATCAGTCACAGATACCACCAGAAGCAAAGCATAAATGACAATAGTAAGATAAGAGGCCAGGGCTCAAGCAATGACCTGACTTTACCACCACTTTTCCAGCCCCTTTTTTCACCTTTCTCTGCTTACATTGTGTGATGGTAAACGTTGAGAAGAATATTTTCGATTTTATTTTATTTGAACTGTTCTTGAAGAGTAGAAAAGCTTATATAAAGAGATATAGGAGTTTGTTGGATATTAAAAAGTTTTACTGCATTATAGTTAAGATTAGGCTTGATAATTTGTAAAAGACAATGCATTTGCAAGTTAGAGAAGTGAGTAAATGAGGATTATTTCAGGAATCAGTCTTCACAGTGGGCAGTAAATGTGTTTCAGACTTTGTTTTGTTTCAGGATTTAGGTTAAAGTAAACAAAGTTTCTATTTAGTTTCTATTAATTCCAGTTTTCTATATGGGAATGATTCCTCCTTTCAAAGCCTATAGTGGGTTTGCGTGGCAAGATTTTGGTATTGAGGGGGCTACAGGATTAGTTTCTGTGAGAAGCTGCTGGAAGCTTCTGCCATGTTCGACAGAGCCAATGCCAGCCTGGCTCCAGGATGGACCTGCTGCTGGCTGAGGCTGAGCCTGTCAGTGATGGTGGCAGTGCCTGTGGGATAACAGACTTAAGAAGGGAGAAAAAAGGGAACCCTGCAGAACAGCAGCAGGGAGAGGAGTGAGACTGTGAGAGAAGCAACTGCAGAGACCAAGGTCAGTGAAGGAGGGCAAGGACATGAGACGGCCCAGCTGCTGGAGCAGACATCTCCTGCAGCCTGTGGGGCAGCCCGTGGTGAGTCAGGCTGTCCCTCTGCAGCCCGTGGTGAGTCAGGCTGTCCCTCTGCAGCCCATGGAGAGTCAGGCTGTCCCTCTGCAGCCCATGGTGAATCAGGCTGTCCCTCTGCAGCCCATGGAGGACCACAGTGAAGCAGATACCTACCCACGGCCCCTGGAGGACCCTGTACTGGAGCAGAAGGCTATGATCTTGTGGAAGCTTATGCTGGAATAGGTTCCTTGTAGGATCTATGGACCTGAGTGGAGAGAAGCCCATGCCTGGAACAGGTTTGCTGGTAGGCCTTGTGACCCCATGGGGGACTCACACTGGAGCAGCCTGTGCCTGAAGGACCTGCCGTGTGGAAGGGACCCATGGAGGAGCAGTTTGTGAAGAACTGCAGCTCATGGGAAGGACTCAGGTTGGCGAAGTTCGTGGATGACTGTCCCTGTCAGGAGGGAGTCTGTACTGGCACAGGGGAAGAGTCTGAATCGCAGTTCCCCTCAGGCAAGATGTGAAGTACTGACTGCAAGTCCTGTTCCCTGTCCCCCTGCACCACTGTGGGGAAGCTGGTAGGAGGTAGTAAAGTTAAGCCTAGAAGAAGTAGTGGGTTATGATGTTCAAGATTTGGTTTTATTTTCTCATTACCCTACTTTTATTTGGCTGGTAATAAAGTAAACTAATTTCCCCAAGTCAAGTCTGTGTTAGCCATGAGGTAATGGGTGAGTGATTTCTCCCTGTCTTTAACTCAACCCATGAGCTTTCCATTGTATTTTTGCTCTCCTGTAGAGCTGAGGAGGAGAGTGAAAGATTGGTTTTGGTGGGCATCTGACTCCTAGCCAAGGTCATCCTGCCACAACAGTATGACAATATGCTAGTCTGTAAATAGAATACTTTAATAAGTACAACTTACTGGACAAGATTCAGATCACTGCTAATGAGGGATGGCTGCAGTAAGCTTGCATGATTTTTTGTCAAGTACATGCTACAGCTGGTAGTAAGTACAATTAAATATGTGTGGTGTGGATGGAAGAAGAGAAGACAAGTGGCGCATGCAAGTTAGTGCAGTTTTGTCATTTCTGATCCAGTGACAAGCCCTGCAAGAATCTAACAGCTCATTAGATGTTACTACTTTGGGGTGTTCTTACTGTATGTGCTCTACAAAAAGTATTCTTACTTTAGTATTGAAACTGGTGAAGATCTTACAGGGCCAATTTCTCACATTAGTGTAAATGTGCTAAAGCTCCCTGACCTTACAGAGTTATATTTAATCTTACACCCACAGAAAACCTGCTTGCAAGCGCTCAAATTACACAAATGCAAGTGTAAATGATGCTTGCAAACCTGTGTCGTTATTGAAGGGAATCTGAAAATCAAAACGAGGCCTTTGACTTTTATGTGCATTAGTAGAACCAATGATAATCGGAGGACTCTGCAGAAAATATGGCAAACTTTGTCCAGGCTGAAAATGCTGATTCTGTTTAATATTGCTTCTAACTTATTCCATCTTTCTCTTGACGCAGACATGTTTTATACAGTGAGGGTTTTTTTACAATCTTTTGCATTTCTTTTTGAATGTAGAAGGACTTAAAGAATACTTAGCTTGGAATATTACAAAATGATATATTTTTATCTGGATGTTTTAAGTTCCTAAGATTCATCTTCTTGCTCCTGACTACAGTCCTTTTTATAGTACATAAAAACATTTTCATGCCTAAATGAAGGTTCTTATATTTTTGTAATTGTATGAAGAATATGAGGTCCTCGGTGTGTCCCTGTCAGGATAGACATGGTCTCTGCTTACTACCATGGTGGAGAAAAGGCTGAGTTATGCTATGCGTTCTTTACCTTGGTCTTTACTTTACTCTGAGATCAGAGGGAAAGTCTGGAGGTAGGCTGACCCTTGGTGGAGGGGGAGCACATATATAGCTCCAGGGTCTCTAACAATTATGAAGTTTGGGAGGGGTTCATGAAGACTAGAGGAAAGTGAACGTCATTCATCTTTTCAAAAGGGCAAGAAGGAACATCTCTGGGTGCTCTGGTAGCATCTGGGGAGCTGCAGGTTTGTCAGCCTCTCCTCAGTCCCTGGGAAGGTGGTGGAGCAACTAACCCTGGAAAATCTCTCCAAACATATAAAGGACAAGAAGGCAATTAGGAGTAGTCATAAGGGATTTTCAAAGGGAAAATCATGCTTAACCAACATGATAACCCTCTGCAATGAAGTGACTAGCTTGGTGCTTATGGGGAGAACAATAGATGTTGTTTGCCGTGATATTGTTAAGGTTTTTGACCCTGTCTTCCCTAACATCCTTATAGACAAGCTACCAGGGTATGGATTAGACAAGTGGGCAGTGAGAAGGATTTAAAACTGAACAACCCAGCCCAGAGGGTTGTGATCAATGGTACGAGGTCCAGTTGGAGGCCAGTCACTAGTGGTGTACCCTAGGGGTCAGTGCTGGGGCTGGTACTGTTCCACATCTTCATTAATCACCTGGATGATGATGCAGAGTGCACTCCTGGAAAGTTTGTAGGTGATGAAAAACCTGGGAAGAATGGCTGATGAGCCAGAGGGTTGTGCTGCCATGGAGAGAGACCATGGCAGTGTGGGCAGAGAAATTGTAAGGTCTCCATCTGTGGACATAATCAAAACTTAGATGGACACAGTCCTGGGCAACTGGTTCTATGTGTGCCTGCTTGAGCAGGGTATGGGACAAGAAGACCTCAAGAAGTTTGTTCCAACCTAAATGAGACTGCAATTCTGTATGTTCCTTTCTTCCCCTCCAGCAAATAACCAAGATGAGATCCAGGTCATTCTTGACAGTATTGTTGCCTGATATGGTTTGTGAAATATGTTAGAAAACCAAGCTCTGAACTGTATATCTGTATTAATTACCTAACAGTTAATTTCTAGCACAGCAGTTAACTTGAAAAATGAACTTAGGGAAGAAGCTTTAGAAGGACAGAGGCACATTTGCCCTTTCACAGAAGTGTAGCTTTTAACTCTGTGATTCTATCCCAGGCTCATCAAAGTGTCTTTTTCCTAAAGGCATTTTCTTAAAATGCAGAATGTTTCCTTCAGAAACAATTTCTTTCCCTTACAGGTTTCATCTCTTAAAAAAGAATCAGCATGTTTTCTGATGGAGACTGCTGACTAGAACATCCGTTTTGTATCCCAGCAGATGACCTCTCTAAATTAATCGATCCCAGTTCTAATGAGGTGACCTGTTTAAAATAGCTCTCTGCCGGTGTGTATTTTCGTGTCTTTGGCATTTTAACTTTGAAGTGCATCCCTTCGTGGGATTTTTAGAAATTATCTTTTCTTTTCTTTTCAGATTTTTCTGAAAAATGCTGGTGCTTCAGCCCAGTATTGGAAACTTATTTTGATTAAAATGATTTTTGATATAAACCCCTTTTTTGTGGTTGTTTGTAACTGGTTCAGTATTGGATTTCTCAGGGTCAGCACCTAAACCAGGCTATGCTGTTTGTTCCCAGGCTGGGCAATGCACAACTCAATAGCTTTTACATTATGTTCTGACCACACAGGGATGGAGCAGATCACTGCTTTCCTAGGTCAATTTTGGAGTTATGTTTTACAGGAGGAGTTAAAAAGAAAGTCTGTGTCTGATAATTCAGAAAAGCTGCCGTTAAAGGATAATCACTCCACATAATCCTTTGCATTCTGTTGAATGCTTGCGTGCTGGGTATTACTAAACTGCATGCTATTTTCACAGAAAGAAAAATAGTTAAAGAATGGTTGGACTTTTATGATACACTAAAGATGCACTAGCTTTGTATTTTGTGACTGTGTGTCCAGTCACCCTGTGCTGTGCTTACATGTTTGTTCAAGAAAATGTGTTAAAGAAATATGTGTTAGTTAATGTGCTCCTAAAAACCTATTAAATATTTACCTGGAACAGCTAATGAGGAGAGAGGGAAATACAGAAGGATATTGCTTGCTGAACATGACTGCTCTTCACTTCCTGTAGCATAAATGCTTCTTTAGATTCTTTTCGTTGGAAAGTGAGAAAATATGTAGACAGCTGCTGTCATTCACTGAAGGTCACTAGTGTGTTGATGACTGTAATAGCAGTTGTGGGGGTTTTTTGTGACCTGGTACAAGTTCTTAGAATAGGGATAGCTAAGGTAATTAAAATTTTAGTCTTTACAGTGTGCTCATTAAACACAGTTGATCCTAATGTTACATTGTATTTATCTTTCCTGATGAGCAGAAAGACTTTCATTTACAACAATACAAATGCTACTTTCCTGAGCACCTGGAGTGTCCATAGGGTGGCTTGCTCTGACCATGCATGTTTTGTAGGGTAGCAGAGAGAGGTAATTTCACAAAATATTCTGAGTTGGTTGCTGTTTTGTTAGCAACATTTAAAAGGGAAGGAAAACCTAATACCTATTTCATCAAGAAAGAAAGAAGGATTTTCTGGCCCTGGGTGAACGTGCAATCTTTAGGAGAAAAAGAAAATTCTTATATGATTTAGTCTGTAGACTGGTAATAGGTAATTTGTTTTTTTTCTGATGCTGTTAACAACTTAAGGCTATGCAGCTGTTACATGTTCACGTAAAAGGATGTTACCTGCTAGCATGTTCTCTCTGTCTCATACTTGTGCACACTCACACACATTTTTGCCCCTTCCCCTCCCTTCTGGAGAAGCGCCAATCAGGATATCCTCTGGGAACAGCAGCACCATTTCCCAGTTGGAGCTGCGTGCAGTTAAGCTCACTGATCTCAATGCCATGTGACTGGAAATGCAAGGAGCAGATTGCCATCCGGTGCACACTCTCCAACCCCTCAGATAGCAAAAAAAAAAAAAAAAAAAAACCCAAAAAAAAAAAAAGCCCAGAGAAAAGAAAAAAAAAGAAAAGAGAGGGGGTGGGAGTGAGGAGGGGAGGTTCCCATGCTTTTTTTGTAGCGCTGTTAATTCCTGCTGGAGCTTGTTTGCCGCAAGCTCGGTTCATGGCAGTAACAGAAGCAGCAGAGCCTATTCGGTAGCTCAGTGCTCTCAATGAGGTCAAGCTGCATCAAAGGGAAGCCTCCTGTGGAAGCATCTACTGTAAGTTCTGATACTCCTTTTTCCATGCTCCCTCCAAATGAATTGTAGCCTGTATGGCTGAGCCAGGCTTTAGTGCTTTATGCCTCCCCGACTGATAATTTTGTATGAGGCTGTCAGGCTTTATGTTAATTGAACTTGTCAGTGAGCTGTCAGTTGGATAATAATGCTGTGCATTTTGGGAGAAAAGGGCTTATCGTTCTCTCCTTTTATTTTCCGAGGGAGTGGGAAGAAGAAAGTGTGGTTTTGTCCTTTTGAAAAGCTCCAAGCTGTTGAGGTTACAGCTCACCAGATTCTGTTTTATGTAATCTACATATACTACTTTCTAAATAAAGCAACTGTAAAGTGTCTTGCAGATGTCCTTGGGTTTCACCAAAGAGCTATTCTTTTAGGAATAGCTACCTAAACATTTATGCAATTAAAAAAAAAAGAGAGAAAGTACTTTATTCAAATCTTGGAAACCTCAGTAGTAGCTAAATTTCAAAGAGACTTCTGTTACACAAGCTGCAGTTCACCTGAGGGGTCTCTAATATGATCATTCAGAAATATTCCTTTGAAACCTAATTCTAGATATCAGCTGGTTTTAGTGAAACTTTTCAGTTGTGTAGGCTTCCACAGTGAGATGAATATTTCTTGTTTTATGTAATGAACTAGCTGTTTCTGCAGAAATGCAATTTAGCATGAAAGAATGCTAACTTTTGCAGGGAGTGTTGTCTCATTTACAGCATGGGGTCTTTGGGCAATAATGACATGCTGGGCTGTAATTTTTCATCTACATAACCCAATTTTTTTTTTCTCCTTGAAGTACAAAAAGTGTACTTGAATACATATCTGGAAGGCTTGCAGGGTGATTTCAATGGATTGAACAAAGTAACTACCACCTGTTTGGATTATTGTTAGTAATACATTGTAAACCCTGAGGAAAAATAAAATATCACAAGTCATTATCCCTTTTGCTGTAAAGTTCCTCTTGAAGGGACTGGCATGATGCCTGTCTGTTGATCTTCAGGTGGTATTTTTGGAAACTCGACGGCACTGGCATTGCGCTGTGAAGTGGTGAAGTGTTGCAATAGTCACAAAGACTTATGGCACTGCTCTGCCTCCCAAAATATAATGTCTTTGGGTTTTTTGCAAAGATGTAGTCTTTAATTATACTTGTCTTTTTATCTTCTTTAGTTAATATCTTGACTTTCTTAAATATCTAACTTTGAAATTGGATAGAGAAAGGAAAAAAATTGTGTAATATCGGGTCATACAACATCTATATATGACATGAATATTTGCTGCAGAGCTTTATGAAACAAACTTGAAACCTTTCAACTGTGTACTTCTATTTAATGAAGAGACAACTTGTTACTTAAATATGCTATGAGCGTTATCTGCAGTATAAATATGAGAAGAGAGTGTGTAAATTAGCATCTGATAATTAGTACTTTCATTCTGAGGAAAGGATCAAAATGTTTTATGAACCCATCACTGGATTTTTTATTTATTTTGAATTTGTGTCTTTTGTTGGTTTTAACAGAGGCTGTTTTCAGTTCCATCAAGACAGCTCCATTTTTAAACATATATAGTGGGGGCAAAATACCCATTCTGTATCTTTTTGTCCAGATGGTGATGTTTCTTTTCATTTCAGCATTCAACTTCTGAGTTGATCCTAGTTGAAGATGAAATGACAGATACTGAAGATAATGAAGAGGAGGATTTAGGAGTCATGGATGATCAACGTAGTGTAATTCTCCATCTCATCTCTCAGCTCAAACTTGGCATGGACCTTACCAGGGTATGAACACTGTATCTCTTTTATAGTTGTTCATTATTGTTTCTTCTTCTCATCCTTCTGTGTGTTTGTGTGCATGTCCAGTTCTTGTGCGTGCATTTTGCCCCTGTGGACAAGGAAGTTTTGCCCTTTATAAAACTGTCATCCCCGAGAGCTGTGGAGTGCTGTCCCTTGCTAGGCAGGCTTTCACAGATATTTTAGAGATGGACGGGGAGGGAAAGAAAAAAGAAGAAGAAAAAATCCTCCAAAGCTCTTGCTTATTTTTTTGCAAGTCTTTCAAAGTAACCATGTGTTGTGTATGTAACCCCACAAGTATGTCAGGGAACACTGAGGGTTTGAGGAACAATAATGGCAGTTGTATGGATGAAGAATATACATGTTCACATTACTTCTTTGTGGATTCCATTTAATTTTGTATCAGCTTCAAAAAAACCCATGTTGGTAAAGAAATTACATTCTTCAGTGTATCAGTTCCTGTCTGTGTCGAGCAGCTCACCAGTTTAACCTTCTGTACATTCTTCTTGTCCTAGAACCAGTATTGTCACGAACTTATCCATACTGATATGGGCAGAGAAAGTGTCTGAGAAATTTTCCCTTAAGTCCTTAGAGTTTTGGCTATCAGATAGATGTTAAGGAAACAGGGAATGCTTCTTTTTGAATAGTCCTGCATTCCAGTGAAACCTTCTCATGGGACTTAACAAATAGTCAAGCAGATTTTGAAAATATATGGAATATCCTTTTCTTCCGCAAGGGTTTTCTACTTAAAAATCCCCCAAATAAAACTCTAATAATCCACTTTTCACAAGTAAGAGCTCATTCTGTCACTCTCCATAAATAATACAAAATTCGGAAGGACCAGAGAATTTCTCTGGCACATGAAGTAGCTTTGCAGGAAGTTGTTGTCATGGGCATTTTGATATTTGAAGAGTTCATCTGCTTCTCCTTTGGTCTTACATATTAATCAAAAACTATAACTTTGTTACAAAATAAGGTTTTCTCAATATAGTTTTTTCTGCTTCCTCTGGAACAATTGACACTGTTTTAAAATACTTACATTTTTAAAACGGAGCAATCATGTGTTCTATTGCTGAGTAGCTGCACAGAAATGAATGTTTTATTCTAAATAGAACAGCAGTTTCTTCATTTCATTTTGAATAATTTATGCCTGTCACTTTTTAGTATGTCTGGGGTTATATGCAGTTCATTTTGGGTTTTGTTTTTCTTACATTTCTCGCATTTTCTTAACTCTTCTTCTTTTCTATGTTGGTTTTCTAAGGCTGTCTGAATCTGTAACATTCAAACTAGACTAAGATTTCTTATCCATGCTTCTTGTGTCTTCAAAACATTTTGTCTTTGGCAATGAACAAGATTTTTCTTTCCTGATTTCTCCTGTCATCTTTTTGTCACGGCAGAGTAGGCAAAACCCAAAGACACACAGTTAATGTAAATAAGAGAAGTTCCTGTAAATAAGAGAAGTGTAGACACTTACAAGAAAAAATATGAAGGTAAATACATATATGGTAACCTATTTCTTACATAATGTTCTTAGAGCAGTTTTTAAAGATAATGATAAATGTTGAAATGAAAAGAGAAACAGGCATATGGCAGAGTTAGATCTATCTGTAGTCTGTGTGATGCACGAATACACATATGATAAGTATTAATGAGACATGCCACATGTGCACATCACTTTTCTGCCCATTTTGAGGATTAAAAAAAAATACAGGACAGCTGGCTGCTTTTTTTATCAACTTTGCTTTACTGACATGAGGCCCTTAGGGCCGCTGACATGTGACAGTAAAGCTGGGTTTGTTGGCTGCACTTCTTCCCATTTTTTATTATTCCTCAGAAAGTCAGATTTCAGAGCACCTTGATGCTCATCACCTTCTGCTAGAAGTGGTTGTGGCACAGTAGTTGCTAATATCAGAGGATGTTTTTACATTTTCCTGTGCCTTCTTCCCCAGGGCTGTGTCTTTGGTTCATTCTGTGAGCTGTGGATTGCTGCAGGATACTCACATGAACGAACAGCTTTTTCTGAGCCCTTGGTGGCTTTGGGCTCTGGATGTATGATCATTGCCTTCAAGTTCCTATAATCAGAGGAAAGAGTATCTTTTCCTATGGGGTGATGGCTTGTGTTAGCCATGGTCTTGCCTGTGCTGACAGCAGTTTCCCACAGTGAAGACAGCCACATTTAATGTTGTGGAGGTGCTTCACTTCTGGAATGTGTCGTGCTGCTGTGCCTTTTAGTGAGGGGTTAAAGAGTAAAAAATACTGTGAAGGAGAGCACCTGAAGTGAAGTATCAAATCTATGTGGGGATTTGCTAGAACAGGCTAAACTCTCTGGTGGCCAAATGGAATTCAACAGCTGCTGGAGAGAGTTGGGTGGGGAGCAGTTCACAGCAGCAGAATGTGGTACAGAACTGATGTTTTGGACTGGGCTAGAACTTTAAACCTCATTTAAAACTGGTATTGCTGGGGAAAAAACAAGTTTCTAAATTGTTTGTTCTTTAGACTTTTAAAAAGTGAAAAATGGTACCAAAACCCACTGACAGCCTTTGCTGGCAAATGGCATCTTTGTTGGCAAATGGATTGCAGTTAATGGTAGCAGTTTTTACAGATGGGTGATCACTCCCCTGCATTCCCTCACCTTCCTTATGCAGCAAATATGTGCTAAAAATAAAGGCTTGCTGTTCTGTGTAAAAGGGCTGCCAGTAATTCTGCAGAATGTCAACCTGTTGTAAATTAATGTTGTGGTGTGTTCACGATGTCATAAGTTTTCACTTTGCCTGCCAATATACTTTCACCTTGTAATTTTAAAATATAAGTGGCATGAAAATAACTTGTTTTATTCCCACAATGACACAGATGACAGTGAAAAGAAAGCTTTTACCCCTCTATGGGAAGGATATCTCAGCATGAGGTACTTTGGTTGGATTTCTGAAAAGAGTAGGGAATGTTGCTGACACCCCTGTTTTGCCTCACAGTAAATAGTACTGGGGATAAATATCGCTGTTCTTAAGAAGATGTGCTCATTTTTCTCAGTTGCATTCAGATCTAATTAAGTGAATTCAAACCTAGGAGGTTATAATCAAGTTTTGAACTAGTATTGTCCTTTTAACCTCAATGAAAATGGAAGAATGCCTCTTAAATGGCTTTATTTTTATCTGAAGCCTGAGAAAGAATAAGAATAGATTATTCTAACATTTTAGAATGCAGTTAGGAGATTCTTTTGCTTCAGACTTCAGCAACTTGGTATTTATTCTAGAGAGTTTCTTTTGTCCAGTTGGTTGTCATGCTGGCATTTTCTCAGAGAAAAAAAGTTTTGACTTCTTATGCAGTTAAAAAAAAATTCACAGCCCTGTCCCAAGCCAGTATAAAGAACATAGGTCCTAAGTGTATTTTTCTGGACACTTCATTCTGTCTGGCTGCAGAAGAGTTGCAAACCTCATTCCTTTCAAAGCTAGAGTGCTAACGCAAGTGCACGACAGCCCAGTGCTGGCAAGAAGAATGCTGTACACTTCCAAATTTATTTCTGCAGAAATCAAGATAAGGCAGATTAAAAAAAGTGATTGGTGTGATTGATTGATTGATTGATTTTTTGCTATACCAGTGTGTGGTGGTGTTGCATATTGAAACTTTGAGGCTATGAGATTATTTAGGAAAAGGCAATGTTTTGTACGCATATTTTGTAATACTGCAGTTGTGTAAGCTTTAAAACAGAAGTATTTTTATTTTGCCTCCTTGTGTGGAAACAATTCAGTTATTGAGTGGATCCTTTCCTGCTACAATTAAGGATGTTGCTTCCAGCTTAGTTGGGCTTTTAAAACAAGATAATTTGAGCTGGAGTTCAGGCCTTACTCAGATTTTAAATTGATTCTTGAAACTCAAAAATCCAGTGATTCATCACATCTCATTTAGTGGCAGTGTTGGTGTAGCTGTGTTAAGCAAAGCACACATCTAGGGCTTAAGGAAGGAGATACCAAGACTCTGTGACCAAGTCAATGGGCTGAAACCACGGCAATCTTAATGTCATACCATAAAATTTGCATCATCTTAACTATGGTCTGTAGTTTTCTTCTCTATTTGTGCTAATAAAGGTCACTGTCTTTAGAGAGAGGCACTTGGGCATAACGAGATGCAAAGTGCTGTTTATTCAAATGAGTTTGCCCTTTTGAGTCTCTGCAGTGAGCTCATGATATAGGCACTGCTGATATTCCTGGACAGAAATTATGGGAGATTTTGTAATATGTTTTGCTGTCACTTTCCTCTCTGATAGCTTGATCTTTTAGTGTACAATTTCTATTAAAATGAGATGCTGAATTGAGGATCTCAACTGCTGAATTGCATTTTTTAAAGATTATATTGGGTAATGAATATTTGGTCAGAATGAGAACGCTGCAAATAAGATGGAGTTGTTTAAAGAGCTAAAAATACGGAAATCTACTGACTTTCCACTTTGCCTTCCAAAGTTTTGGATTTCACTTTTGAAAATCAGTCTCTAGTTTGTCACTGTCACACCACCATGAATACTGTAGGCTGTCTTTAGCTCTCAATAATCTGCCACACATAATGTAAAACTAAGGTCCTCCATAATTTGGGGCCTCAATAGGTTGGTAGCAGAAACCATGTAGAGTCCCAAAGGCTTAGAGAGTAGAGTCAGAAGACTATTACAGATGGAACTTAGCTTGATTTATATCTCAACTAGTAAAAATTATTAGCCTATAAAGGACTGTATGTGTGTAAATATAAAATGCTGAAGGAGAGAGCAAACAAGCAGATGAGTTACCAAACACAGCAGTTCTCTCTTTTTTTGCAGTGGAAGTACTGTGACTTGCTGTGTACTCGTAAAGTCTCTGTTTGAGCTGCTGTGACTGGAATTCTTGTTCATGTTTACAAGTTCTCTTTGAGACGGACAGAATGATTAATAAAAGTTTGACAGCTTCTATTTCATTATCCATGGGACCCAAAAGGGCTGATCTGTGCTTTGGTCCCAGTTAGAATAGCAAGCTGGGGCAGCAGGGGGAAAGCAAATGTGTTTGTGACAAACAGTGGCTCCCCTGCCTGCTGTAAATAACCCTTGCTTTTGGGAAAGGGAAGAAGTAAATGCAATGAAGAATTAAAGAGGAAATCAGAAGAATTGCTGTAATAAAGGACTGCTGTTGGTTTGCGTCTGGCGTCATTAAGCAACTTGGATTCACCAAGATAAATTTGTGTGTGCTAGAAGTTCCTTTTGGTCATGCGAGAGCAACCTTTGAGATCCCCTGGGACAGTCCTGCACAAGGGGGTGCAGCATGGGGGAGAAAAAGGGAGAGAAATACATTATGTCCCATAGCCCTGCTTTGTCTTGCAGTGCCCTCCAGGATGTTTCACTGGAAACTTCTAATAAAGTGTTATTGTGAAGTGAGTGACTTTGGCAACATCTGCGTTGCTAGAGAAGGTGCTTGAGACTGCATCCAAATCACTTGGGGCTCGCTCCCTCCAGAGCAGACTGCCTAGTGCTCTGTCCCAGGTTTTTTTCTGGGCCCATGAGGGCCTCTCAAGTCCCAGGATATGAATGTAATTGTTTGTGCAGTTTTTGTTTCAAAATGTCTGAAATAAAGCGAAGCTGTGCAAGGACCCACCACAGTAACATGGTACCATCTAAAACTGAGGGTGTGTGCCATGGGCTTGGGTAGACATGAGATCTTAGGGATGGCAAGGGATTTGACTTGGGAGTTTTGCGGGGACATGACATACAATGACACTACAGGGCAAATGGGGAGTGTTTTCTTCCCTGTAGCCTCTTGGGGAGGATCCTTGGCATGGTTTTATACTTGGAAATAGACTTGAGACTTGGTTATGGTTTGATTGTGGGTGGACCTCCTTGGGTTGGTTTATTAGAGGATGGAGGGAACCTAATCCATGTATAGTGGGTAGTCAGGAACCTAAGAGTGAAATATGGTGCACAGATGTTTGACAGAAGGGATAGATGTACCCCTTAAATGCTCCACCACTTAGAGGCTGGTGATGTGTACGTTGGTGTAAAATACCCATCTTGTGGTAGTTTGGGAGGGTACGCCCCTCCCATTTTGGAGGGCTATGATTAGTTTGGTTTGTTGATGTTTGATGTGAATTAGTTTATATCAAAGTATGTTTTTGTGTCATGTAAACAAGGAAAACAATGGCTGGCTTGTTAACTGAGAGGAGAGGAAAAGGCGGATTTCCATGTGAGTGGGACAGCCCATCCCTGTTGTGTGAGCTGCTCTTGAAAGTCATAATGAAATAGGAAGCAGCCTGCATGAGTATCAAGGCCACTGCTTTTTCCTTTACTCATTATTTACACTGCAGAGAAAATTAAATTGTTGTGGCATGGGAGGAAAATATTCTATCCCGAAATTTGGCAGGGTCAGAATTACAGCTGTCCTAACTGTTCTTCTCCCCTTTCCCTCCGGTAGTGTGATCACAGGGAAATCATATCTGCCTTTGTCTGCTTTGCATACAGGTAGTGCTTCCAACATTTATTTTGGAGAAAAGATCCCTGCTGGAGATGTATGCAAATTTCATGGCCCATCCAGACCTGTTTTTGTCAATTGCAGCTGGAGCCACTCCTGAGGAAAGAATTATCTGCTTTGTGGAGTATTATCTAACAGCTTTTCACGAAGGCCGAAAGGGAGCAGTTGCCAAGAAGCCCTATAACCCTATAATTGGTGAAACGTTTCATTGCTCATGGGATGTGCCTAAAGATAAAGTGAAAGCATTCAGAACTAATGGTGCCTCCACGGTTTCTAAGGACTCGGCCAAGGAGCTTGGCCAGGACCAGTCCACGTGCTACAAGCTGAGGTTTGTAGCTGAACAAGTGTCTCATCATCCACCAGTATCTTGCTTTTACTGTGAGTGCAAAGAGAAGAAAATGTGTGTGAACGCTCACGTATGGACCAAAAGCAAGTTCATGGGCATGTCAATAGGTGTTTCTATGGTAGGTGAAGGTAAGAAATGTGCTTTTATTCTGCTTTTTTTTGGATGTCAATGGAAATCCAAAGGTTTTCCTGCTTGCTCTCCCTCAGACCTTTCCTTTGAACCTTATGACTGCTTGTTTTTGTGAAGTTTGGAACTAAATCTGTAGAGTTCATATAACCTTTTGCTGTCCAGACAGAATGTGAAATGCATATTACATATATAAATGTGTACTTACATTGATGAGAGTCTGTTAATATATATGGCCAGACTTCAGATATAATTAATCTGCAGTAGCAAATGACAAATGATAGCATATTCTATAAGAATATTTTTATTTATCTTGCTCACTTTTAAAGTAATACAGGATCTGGTGTTCACAACTGGAACAAAACAATGGGAAAAAACACAGTTTTACATACGGCTAACGTTCTTTTTTCATAGTCTCTGCAAAGAATCAGGATTTCCATAATGTTTGCAAAGTTAGTGTATTTTCACAAGCTTTCTAGAAAGTCACGTAGTAGAGGTATAAATTGTGATTTTCTGTATCATATATATGCAGTCCGCATTGTGATAAGTCATTGCTCAACTTAAATTCAGAAATACAGGGAATCATAGCAAATCCTTAATGGATTTGATGGAACTCATAAACACCTGTACCAATGTCATCACTGACTGTTAATGCAGTGAGATAAGTGTGTTTCTAAGCAATTTAGTCCCTTTGGCTGTTAAAGGGTAAGATCCTATGTATGGTTTTTTAGTGTTTTGCCTTAACTAGTTTTTAGACTGTAGTCTCAGAAGTATGAGGACAACTTACAGTAAATGCTTCTTTTTGTCACCATTATGTTAAATACTATGGTATTAAAGGTAGTAAAAAAATAGAGTGGGAAATGCAGTGATTTGATTTTGCTTATTAATAGCAACAAAACAATTATGATGAAAAAATACAGGTGTATTCTGCTATTTCCACTACCTAGAACTAAAGATCAGCAGAAAGGACTACAGTAGCTCCTTCCCTGATGGCAATATATTCCCTTTTTAGTAGAAGAGATGTGAAACCTCCTTATTACTGGTTTTGATATCCTTGTGATAAAGTCTGTGTTAGCATGGCTCTTTCCTTCTTCCTATGACTTAGGTATTTTGCTTTGAATATGGAGTTAAGAAACTTGGGAAGGGAGTGTCAGAAGGGAAATGGGTCTTTCTGTCTGTACTACTGCCAGCCTGAGTCATTGGCTTAACTTGCTACATTTTTTCTGGTACATGTTCATTTCTAGTACTCTTTTGCTCAGTGAAGGGAACTATTTAATAGAAATAAAATTAAACACAAAGTCACTTATGATTATGTAGGAGTAGGGAAATTTCTTTCTCTTGCTGCTAGCACACACAGTTCCCTGGGATTGGGGGTGTCTACTGTGGGGATTATTTAAGACTTCAAAGTCCTGATGTGTCCCAGTTTTGAGAGAGAAAGGGTCTAAGAATTAACTGCTTACTCACCCCAAGGATTGTTTAATGTGTGCTTTTGAGAATAAGTTCTTCCCGATAGCCTTTCTTTTTTTTGTGATCCTGAAGATACTCCAGGAGTGGAGGCAGGCTTTGGGGAACACCTGCAATAGTGAACTCTTTTATTGCAAGGTTTGCTGCTGTCTTTATGATGGGCATTCTGGGAGGAAGTCTGGGTTTACCAGTTTGTAGTTACCATTCATCCTTTTGTTCATGTAAGCAGTGCAAAAGCAGAGACCTTCACAGTGACAGCATTTCTGGGAAGTGATGGAGGCACTCCTGTGCAGCCGAAGCATTTCTGTTGCATGTTGAGGACTGGCAATGGGCAACAAGAAGTTGTATCACTGAGGCTTTTCTATCATCTGAAAACAGCCAGCCTAAGCGTGATTTAAAATGCCAGCTCACAAGTGAAGTTTCCTTCACTTGAAACTGCACTTTCTTTAATTTTTTTGTTTATTTATTTTAGTCCCAGGGAAGTCTTCCTGATTAAGTTGATGTGTAGATTTGTCAAGCTGTGGAAAAATTAGAATCTACTGCAGATGCTTCTTTCTTATGCACTGCGTAAGTATAAATTCTGTAGTAGATTGAGGTCAGCGTGAGTACCAGGGAATAGACTGCTGAACTGAAAAAAAGGAGCTGCTGGACTAAAAGTGTGGAAAACCTAAGACTGTATTTACATGCCTAGTAATGCAGGGCTTAATGATTTTTTAATGGGAAATATAGCTTGGAGATTTTTTCCTTCTGTTTAGGGACATTTTAGAGTTGCAACATTTCATATGGGGTGAATTGGTCTAGCAAAGTTAGCAAATGAGACTGTGGAAAGGTGCTGTTAGTCAGAAGGCATATGAAGCTCTACTTAAGGGAGGTAGAAACAAAAGTTAGCTCCTTGGAGAAACTTTCACACACCAAGGTTGGCTAGTGAAGTTGTAGAGTCTTTTTTTAACTGTTAAAAGTAGATTAAGTGATTTTCTTGAAAGTGAAGTATCACTGATCCTGATTTTGGTGAAAGACAAAGTAACATCTCATGAATCATCAGAATCTCTGGGTTTTGATGGTTGTGGGATTTTTTTGCTACTGTGCATTGGATGACCAAACTAATCATATGCTATTGTTGGGGTGTTGCCTTGTCCCTTTTTCCTTTTTTTAAATTTCCCCTCATTATGAGCATTCAGCCCTTTTTTGCCTGTTGCTGGAGTTAAATTATGTACATGTGGGTACCTTTGGCTTTTTCTAAGATCAGTAAGGATTTTAGATGCACCATTATGTTACTTGAAAGACAGTTTCTTTGATTCCTCTATTATACCTGTATCTATTTTGAGACTTGGGTTAAATAATTCTGGTGTTGGTTCAATACTAGTTTCGCTATACTACAGATTAAATCAGTACTAATCAATACATGAGAAGGAAAAAAAAATTGTTCCAAACACAGCATAGGAGAACTGCAATTTATGTTTTGAATAATTTAGTGGTAGTGAGTGATCATCTTGTTCTAGTCAGATATATATATCAGAACAGTTCTGTTTGACCAGGTTGCCCAGAGAAGTTGTGGATGCCCTGTCCCTGGGAGTGCTCAAGACCAGGTTGGATGGGGCTCTGAGCAGCCTGGTCTGGTGAAAGATGTCTGTCCAGAGCAGAGGGTTGGGAGCAAGACCTTAAAGGCCCCTTCTAACACAGGCCATTCTGTGATGATTTTGTGATGATTCTATGATGATGACCAGAAACTTCATTGTGGCCTAATGTCGAATACAAGAAACTGTGGTGTGTTTTGAAACTTCGCTCTCTACTGACCAATTTTGTATATGTCCTTCTGGCAGATCAATGAAGCTTTTTCTACTGCAGTTGGCTATTTACAGAAAAAAAGCAGTACTGAATTTTTTGACCTATAGTGTGCAAGGAATATGGTAATGGTAATGTATCTGTGGGGGCTTTGAATCATATTTTTATAGAATGTCTTAGATGTATAGAGCATGTTGCTTTTTATGCTTTTTATTAGAAGCTAACATAGAATGTCATGGAAGTCCAGAGGCTTATAAATGAATTTAAAGAATTAGGGGATCTAAGGATGGTGTGGTCTTGGCATACAAAGGGTACAGCTCAGTATCTCAGTGGTGTGATTTTTTGTGTATGTCGCACCTCAAAGTGATGAAGATTTTTTTTTTTCTGTCTGTGGTTTTTGTTTGTTGATTTAAAGTAAGTATCAGTTGCAGAGATGCAGAACAAATGGGAGAGCACTGCTGGAAATCCATGTGAGGAGCTGCTTTATATCCTAGCCTTTCTTTATCTCTGGTTATGAGGGGTCTAAATCTGGCTTCCTAATGAAATGTTGCAACTTTTTCTTTGCCATATAACAAAACCCCCATTCTTTGCAGTAGTTAGCACTGAGTTTCCTCATGAGAAAGCCACTCTGAATAGAGAAGAGGGTATTTTGCATAAAAGAGCTCATGTTGCATGTGCAGTCCCTAATTCTGGTTAATGTTAATTATGTGCTAAGGAAACAATGAGGGGGGAGAAGAGGCTGTAATGAATAGGATCACATTAAGATTTAAATTAGCAAAGGATGGGAAAGTCAATGTAAATATTTAATGTTTTTTACATGGTCCATAGAATCTACAAATGGATACTGGATGTAGGGTAAGGATACTGTAGTAAGCATACCTCAGTTTTGGCCGTGCCTGTTTCTTTTCTACTCTTGGATTTTGGTCCAAAGCAGCAAAATCCAACAAAGAGTGTCATCTTTGATTTATGGGTTAATTTTGCAGAGAGCATAAAGTACATTTAAGTGGATTGCTCTGTATTGCCATGTGGCCAGTAACATCTGATGTTTTCAATTCTGCTATTTAAAATGTTTTAAAAAGTAGTGAGGTGTAGACTTCCAGAATTATTTTCTATATTGAAAATTAACCCTGAAAAGATTTGATAGGTGAGGAAAAGGGTTCGTTGCTCTTTCCAGAGTAAATTTAAAAGAAAGCAATGAATGGAATGTCTCTTCTCCTCTCTCTCTTTTTTTTTTTTTTTTCTGTTCAAGTATATGTATGTGTATTTATTACTAGATGTACCGGTCTATTATTTCTAGTCCTGTGAAATTAGTGACTTTTTAATTTACCAGCCCCAAGGATTGATTGCTAAGTGTAATTAGAGCCACCTAAATATTTCCCTAATTACTAATTTTTATGTTAATATTTTTTAGTCCAGTGTTTTTACAACAGTTTTCATATACCATGGCACTCATTACTTAATTTAGCAAACGACTCCAGTCTTTGTGCAACGCAGCTGCCTGAAAGCTTTGAGACAAGAAGAGCCCCATTCTGCTGTTTTCCGTGGGGATCTGGGCAGTTGGTGATGCACAACACCTGTGTGGGGCTCATCCCACATGTAACTTACTCCTCTTTGTGTTACTCATAACACAGACAGACTGAAGAGCCTCTTAAACACGGAGACTGCCCATGGCCCTTTGTGTCCCATGTGCCATTTGTTGTTCAGATTGATCTCCATGTAGGCAGTGGGAAGCATTAAATCCACGTCCCTCCTGCAGCTTATTGATCCAGAGCCTCCTCTGGGTTTTTTTGTCAATATGTGTTACTGAGAAATCAATTCACAAAGCTGCAGCATCAGAGACGGACATGTAAGAGTCAAACTGGGAAAATGATGTGGCAGGAGCGTCACTTCCTTTAATGCAGGCTGAGGAGTCATGGATAGGGGTGTGACTCTGAATATGTTGCTGTAGTCAAAAGGAGGAGTAAATGGTGTTGAGGACATTTCAAAGGGGAATTTCGATATTTTACAATGGTTTATAAAAAATTCACCCTTCTCTGTAGCATTTTTTTCTAATAAACCAGATTACTAAATCCACTGTGACTCCCAGAGTACTGGTCTGGTGCATTCTTCCATGTATAATCATTGCCTATAAATACTTAAGATTTTTTTTGTAAACAAATTGGGAGTTTTTGAAAGGATTCTTTGATGTGAGAGGAAAAAACTAAAAATAGGAGAATATTCTACAACTTTTCATGTATACTTACTGTTTTCAAACGAAACATGAATCATCCTTTACAGCAGGGAAGCAAAGGGAAGAAAAATAGCCTGTGTATTTTCCAGCAGTTGTTTTTAAAGATCACTTGCAATGTAATGCTACTTATAAGCAGATGTTAAAATTGCACATTTTAAAACAACTGTTAGCTTTCAGTTTATTGGCTTTTAATTTCTCAAGACTGACACTCAGCAGGGTGGGGTGTTAATTCAAATTGTGGTACTGGTTACAAATGTTGAATCTCAGTGTGATTTTTGGCTTCCTCTCCCCTAAGGGAGCACAGATCTCTGTTCAGATGTGGGGGTGCAGCTGCAGTGTTTGTGGTGCTTTGCTTAAATGAGGTTTTGCATGTGGACTCTGCAAATGGTAGAATGCAAAACAGTCAGGTTAATACTAAAAGTATGAGCAAGTTGTGGGTATTTCAGATCTGCCCGTTAATCTCTTTTAGATTATAATTATTGAGCTGGAGTCATATTTCAAGTGAGATAGCACTTCATTTAAAAATGTATTTATTCAGGTGTTAAAGGAATTCAGAAAATATGCTACCGGCTGCCAAAAATACTGCCAGGAGAGCCGGGTTCAGTTTTTAATATCTAACCTGCTGTGGTAGTTAAATATTTACATTGAAGGTCACTGCTGCTGTTTGCTCTCCACTTTAAATGTGTTTGGCAGCATTGCAGCTCCAAGTCCCTCCCAATTGAGTAGGGAGAAAAAAGTTATTGATCCCATCAGGGGGACAAAAGCAAAGCTCTACTCACCCAAAAGGAAATTGTGTTTATCATACCAGCTTCCTCCCACGTGGGGACATACAGTGATGGTCAGAGAAGGATGGCAGAGGGAGAGAGACTTTTTACAAGGACATGTAGTGACAGGACAATGAAAATGGGGAGGACAGGAAAAATGGCATTTAAATGAAAGAGAGTAGGTTTAGATTAGATATTAGGAAAAAATTCTTTACTGTGGGGGTGGTGAGGCACTGGAATACATTGCGCAGAGAAATTGTGGATGCCCCATCCCTGGAACTTTTCAAGGCCAGGCTGGACAGAGCTCTGAGCAACCTGGTCTGGTGGAGGGATCCTTGCTCATGGCAGAGAGGTTGGAACTCAATGATCTTTAAAGTCCCTTCCAACCCAGGTCATTCTATGATTCTACAACTGTTCTTTATTAACTCAATTCTATTATAGCATCCATTTAATGGGTTTGATAACCAGAGTTGTTTTTTGAGTAAAAGTTCTTGCTGGGTGCGTGTCCAGGATGAATTGGGTTGCTCAGCCTCCTGCAGTAGGTTCAGCTTGGATTTCTCTGCAGGTGTGGAGCCAAGGCAGCTGGAGACAAAACATATGTGTGTGTTCCAGCTGTGTCCTCCTGGCCTTTCCCTGCTGGTGAGGGTTCAGCACATGACACGAGGAACTTGTGACTTGCCAAGACAAAATTATTAGAGGTCCTTTTAAAGACATAGCTTTTCTGTGTGCTTTTGCACTCCCAGCTCCTTGTGTCAGACTTGCTGGAGTGGAGGTGCTGGCTGTGCTGCTGCTGGCAGGATGAGGTTGCAGAAGTTCTGAGAACAACTGCATGAAGCTTTTCGGGTTTGAAAATGATTTCCTGTGAAACAGTTTCAGAAGGCAGAAGTGACAAATTGCAGAGCTTCCTGTGCCTACATTTAGCTTTGTTAGTTGAGGCCAATATTCAAGATCATGGTTCTGTTAGAGCTCTGTGCTTTTAAATTTTGAGTGTGCTTTTAGGTTTGTGTTTTCATACAGCATTAAAGGCATATTTTCATGTTGGCAGCACTAGCGTTGTCTTCCTGTTTAATGCTTTTTCATCATTAAATGTGAGATCACTTTGAAAAAGTAGTGTCATTATCCCCTTAAACAGATAGATTAATCAATACCACTAACAGTGTGTTCTTCCCCTGTCTGCCTGTGGGTGAAGGCACATGGGCTCAAGCTCATCTTGTTTCTAAACAGATACTATTACTATATCAAAATAACTTTCCTGCTCTTTTTTTTCCCCAATATTTCTGGGTTCTGAGTGCTTCCTGTGAAGGGTTATTTTCAGTCCCTGTTGTGAAAAAATATTTCCAAAGCTGTCATTTTTGCCTTTAGGCAGTTAGTAAATGGGACACAGAAGACTGTATGACTCTAATAAAAAATACACTGCAGACATTTGGCATGATCTAATTCTGCGTGCAAGGTTTATGGTGCTCTTTACCTGGTCTTATGTCCTGTTATCCTGCAGACCAAACTACAGTTATTATGGGGATAGATACCCCAGGGGAAGCTGCTAAGGTCTGATCAGGAAAGCAACTTTCTTTGTGCAACTTCCAAGTAATGTTGAAAAACTACTGCTGTTGCATGTTGGTTTTTGTTACAGCCTCATAGCGCTGAGGCTGGAGGAACCTTTACAGAATGAGATGGAATTACCAGTGATTTTCTCTGCCTGGTAGACATTGGTCTTGGTGGTAGTAGAGCAGTGGCCCTGCTGGTCCCCTCTTTGGTTATGCGAGATTTTTTCAGAGGCTGTGTGAGAAACCAGGCATTTGGAAATCAGGGAACAAGCTTACTGGTGAATTTCTAGATGCTCTGTTTCCTAGCTGTACCCACAGAGACTTAGAGCCTTCACTTCCACCAACAAATGCATCAATAGTAAATTAGTGGAGGACGTGGCTGTTTCTAACTGAATGGAGAAGTGAAGAGTCCTTTGATGATTCCCATGTTTTTTCTGGAGAGAGATTATGATGCAACACTGAGAGAGCATCTGAATTTTCAGTATGGCTTTTTGTATGAACATTTTATATTTTTCCAGCTTTTAACAGTAATACAAAGTAAGGAATCCAGTCTGATTTTCTGATGAGTTGTTTGCTAGCATGCAGCCCCCCAGGGTACACAGTCAAAGTGGGTGCTTTTGAAAATGTTTGTTGGAAGAAACTTGTTCCAGAGAGCAGAGTTTCTTTCTCAGCAGACGGTGCCCTCCTTCAAGGAGAGCTGCACATTGTGCCCTCTGTGGATGGATTTTGATGGTGGTAGTTGGTCAGTGACCATCAGGTATTAACAATGAACCTTTTATCACCTCACTTTCACCTCTTCCTGCATAGGTGTTCTTCACTTGCTGGAACATGAGGAAGAGTATGTTTTCACCCTGCCCAGTGCCTATGCTCGCTCAATCCTTACCATCCCATGGGTGGAGCTTGGAGGGAAAGTCAACATCAATTGTGCCAGAACGGGCTATTCCGCTACTGTCACGTTCCACACCAAGCCGTTCTACGGAGGGAAGGTCCACAGGTACGGGAATTACTGCTTTACTCTGTTTACCTGTGACTGGATTTCCGGGGAAAGTCTGTCGGGCATCTGTTCAGTTCTTCTGTTGGAATATTTTATAGACAGATATCTGAAGTTCTTTTCCTATTGGTGCTGGAGATGACTTAAAGCTTTAGGGCAGTTTATTGTAGCAATACATTTTATGTTGTTTAACTGAATTGGATGTATTTCTCTCATTAAAATAAAGTGAATGTATCTCTCCAGGCTTTGTTGCTTGTAGAAGTTGCTGTAAGTGCAGGATCAGAAAAATGTACATGGAAAAGGCAATATTTCTGCTACACCAGCTGCTGCTTCTGTGTGAGTCTTGTAGATGAACTGGTGTTCAGGTGGAGCTCCTGAAAAGAGGAGAGAAGCAAAAATGTCACTGCCCATAGTGGTAACTCCCTACTGGGGACTCCCACCTCTGCGTTGAAATTCCAGATGGTGAAAATGTTATTTACATTCTTTGGTTCCCCTTTATTAAGGGTGCAAAGAGGTGCTGTGCAACACAGCCTTCTGTCTTGCTTCCGTGCTCAAGTTGATCTTTTACATCATTACATTACATACCGTTACACCATTTACATACACAGACCCCTTTCTTGTTCTGCTGTAGACTTCCGCAGTGTCCACGAGGAGACTGCTTTTGCATGGGTTTTTTTCTGTTTTATTTCAGTTGATGTAACTGTTCTTCCATATGTGTGTCAGCCATTTCAGTGTTGTGTTCAGACAAATATCCACATGGGCTGTTTTGACAGGGTTTTTCTCTAAATGGTGTAGGTTAATAATTGGTGCCATCACAGTGAGTGAAAATTTTGGGAAATTGTGCTGTATTACTTTATTAATTAAAAAATTGAGTTTACAGATGACTTTACATGGCTTTCTAAAACACATGTGTGCATGCTAATAGACACACACACATACACAAAACTTTTCCCTGCATTTTGGTTTTCCAGTCCTACCTGTCTATTTTGCTCAATCTCAGACCAGTTCTTTGACTTGGCTTTAATCATTGGCTTTAATCATTGCCTCTCAGCAGCTGAGAAGTGAACTTGCAGACCTAAAGAAGAAAGCAAAGGTACCCAAAGTCTTTGACATGGGTCTCTGACAGTGTTGTGTTCAGGTGTGAAAACATTGTGTGTTGAAAATGTCACGTGAATGTCAGGGATTGTTTTTCAGGCTGCTGAGGTAACCATTTGGCTCTGGGCTAGATCCAAGTATGAGAGTTTTAAGTTGGGTTACTGCTATACTTTGGGAGAATGTCATCCCAAAGCTGTGTTAGAGGAGCTTTCCTGGGATGAGTCTTTCTTTTTAGCACCAGTACTTTCCTTGAATAATTGATTTGTAGAGGTAGAAAGCTGCTTGTAACCTTAGCAAGGTAATGCATTCATGTGCTGATAATTAATGGTGCCAGTTATTCCTGTGGTCTTTTTTTCCTTCCCCCTTGAATCAGGGTTACAGCCGAAGTGAAGCACAATCCAACGAACACCATTGTATGCAAGGCACAGGGAGAATGGAATGGCACCCTGGAATTCACTTACAGCAATGGAGACACCAAAGTGATTGACACCAACAAACTGCCTGTTATCAGGAAAAAGATCAGGCCCATAGCAAACCAAGGGCCACTGGAATCGAGGTAAGGGCAGAGGTTTTGCAGTGCTTTCCTTCTGAACCTCAGGTGGGAACAGAGTAGGGAAGCCAACTGCAGTTCTGAGTACTGTGGTTCAAACCTGCCTGGCTTCCTACAGCACAGAAATCTGGACACAGAGAGCTGTGTGTTGGTTCCTTGGAGCATAAATTACACTGTAGTGGCGAGTACATAAATTTTGTAGATGGGGAAAATGCCTATATTTGTTTTAATGAGCATCTGGAAAATGGTAATGCAGTGTTTTCACCTGCTTCTTGGAGTGATTCCAACATGGTAGGCAAATCAGTCAGTTTGTTGCAAGTAGTGCTGCATCATATAATTTAAACTGGTATTTCATGTTTTATGTACTTCAGAATATATATGTATATATACAAATACATAAAATGTGAGGCAGTGTGAGATATAAAGACACACACACAGGTGGTTTTGAGGCTCTTGGCACCTACATCACATGCCTAACTCTGACTAGGTATATTAGAAGAAAACCTTTCTGTTATTTACTGTCAATAACTGTTGATGTTTATCTTCAGAAAAATCAATACTTTGAGTTTAGGAACATTTTATAGGAGGATTTAAAAATATTAATTAAACTTCATTTTATTATCTATAAATATCTTCTTTTTATTTTACGAGGGTGTCTTGAGTCATTGTGCAAGGTCAGATGCAATTATTCTACTTCCTAGACTGCTTGCTTATCCACAAACTCATTTTTCCCCTGTAGTTTGGAACACAAAGATTATAGTAAATAAGGAAGCCAGTAGCTCTTCAGCATATTTATTTTATTTTTTAGATACTAGTAAGCAAATCATATCCATCCAGTGTCTCTGCAGGATCTGCAGTTTATCAGATTGTAAACAGAAACTCATCTAAACACCCCTGGATATTTGTGAAAGCTGCGGTTGGTTTCAGACAAAGAGTAGTTTGGATTAGATATTAGGAAGAAATTCTTTACTGTGAGAGTGGCAAGGCACTGGAACAGGTTGCCCTGAGAAATTGTGGATACTCCATCCCTGGCAGTGTTCAAGGCCAGGCTGGATGGGGCTCTGAGCAACCTGGTCTAGTGGGATGTGTCCCTGCCCATGGAAGGGAGGGTGGAACTAGAAGATCTTTAAGGCCTCTTCCAACTCAACCCCTCTTCTGTGATGATTTTTCTCAGTGCTCTTCTGGGGAAAGTTTCTGCTATAGGCTGATATAAGGCCGTGCATGGGGGTATGGTCAGCTGTATGAGAAACGTGTTCAGCTCTGGAGTGGTAAATATTGTAATGGGAATACAGAACACAGACCTAGAGGGGCTGTTCGTGACCTGGTGGGGCCAGTCAGTGTCCCAATTCAATGCACTTCTGGGGTTTTGGCTGCCCTCCCTTATAATTCAAAAATTTAACTTCAAAAAACCACATAATTAAATGCCTTTCATTTGGGGACAGAGGAACATCAGTAAGGAATGTGAACTGGAAATTGTAAAAATAAATCCACTTGCTTTGAGAAAAAAGCTCAGGTGGTGAAGAGTCAGGAACACAAAGAGAGGCTGCTGAGAAAATTGCATGGCAAAATACTGGGAGTTGAGTGAATGTGAAAATCTGGTCCACAGTGATGAGTATCTTGGGAGAGTGATGGTTCCCAAGCTGTGGGACTTGAAAACCAGCATGGATAGCATGGCCTCAGCCTGCTGCTCCCCAGGCTGGTGTCTAGCCAGCACTGGGCTGTGGCAGAGCTGTCCTCACTCTCCTTGTGCTCCTTCTCCCTGCCCAGGCGCCTGTGGCAGCATGTCACCAACTCTCTGAAGGAGGGGAACATCGATGCAGCCACGGAGCACAAGCACCGCCTGGAAGAGAGACAGCGAGCGGAGGAGAGGCAGCGTGCAGCGCTCACAACTCCCTGGAAACCCAAATACTTTGCCAAAGAGGTACTTGGGTTCTCTTGGTTTAGAGACCCTTTAGCAAGTTCCTGCACAGAGGACAAGTGAATGTCCATGGATTTTGTCACGGGCTGGTGTTGTTATGCACCACTGCTTGCTTGAATTCTCTTTTTGACAGAGTCTGGCTCTTGAAGGAGAGCTGTGGATTTTTCCATGTCTATGTTGTGAACTTGTGCACTTTTCTTCAATTAGAATGATTTTGATCTGGATTTTTGATACCTAATGTTAGGCACTTAAAGTGATGTGTTTTTCTATAAAATCCAGCCCTTACTTTTCAAACGCTGCATGCTCACATCCCTGATTAATCTTAGCATACCAAAATGAGCACAATCTAGGGATATTTATCCAATGTAAGTAAGTGTTGCCATCCTAAACACAGTCTTGGATTTCATCTGTGTGAAAGGAAACAGATTTTACCAAGTTCATCTTTGCCCTTTCTTGGAGGAAAGGTAGAGGGGAAATGGGACTGACTGAGGGAATTTTTGTTACGTTAGCCACTATGTGCAGCTATTTAAACCAGAATTGGTTTCATCTTCCCATTGCTTCTCTTTCCCCTTGTAATTTTTCCCTCCTGCNATAATAACCAGAAATAATTTAAACCAGCTTCTCTTCCCCCTTGTAATTTTTCCCTCCTGCCCACATTACTTGTCAATACATTAAACACAGAATTTTCAGATTATAGGGATGGCTTCTTGTTTGGTCTCATTTTAGCTTTTGTGTGGACATACAGAGATCCAGTATTTATAAATCTTGTTTGTAAACTCTGCTTAATTTTCTTGCAGGGTGATGGTTGGATGTACGTGAATCCTCTCTGGAAGACCCATTGACAGAAGAGAGCAGTTGCCTCATACCTTTACCTGAAAGGCATTAAAATGATACAGTATGTAACTTCAGGATGTTCTTGGATAGGTCCTGTTCCCAGAAGATCCCCATGGGAAGCTATGTACTGTGAATGATGCATCTCAAAATAACCACGAGCTTGGGTTGATTCAGGAGCCATGTTGTGTGTGCAGATACACAGACACACAGGCACACGTCCCTGAGTACACACAGTGTGCATGTGTGGGCTGTGTTATTTACACTACATATAAACAGTACAAACACTAGAGCGACTCAAAGACCTTTTCCTTGAAGTGTTAGGGCACCGAACTCCGGCTGGACTCGGCCGGGCTTCCTTGAGTCATGTGCTTGCAGGATCAGGCCCTATGCTAGTATTTAAGGAAATACTTTTTTATTAGTACTGGTTAAGGTTTTTCTATTTTTCACTTTTGCCAAAAATGTTTTGCACTTAAAACGTGACATGTCTCTTAATGGCAGTCGTTCTGTCTGAACAGTCACCGAGTAACTCACTTTGACATAAGAATGATCCACTGGCTGCGCTCGCTCTGGGTTGCTGAGGTCAGGGCATGTTTCCTGTCACTGACGAGTGTGAATTTCTTGCCACCCCATAAGAAGTAGCAATACCTTCTCCAGAACGTTGTTCTTCGCACTAACCTGTTGTGTCCTCGCTGCTTTGTCTATTCATGCTCCAGCTGTTCGGTTGATCTCTGGTCACCACCCTGAGCCAGCTGTTCTGGTAACTTTGATCTTGCTGTGTAATGTTCTCTGGCTGCTGTCATGCCAACACTTCTGGCTTACATGTTCCACTAAATGGGATTGCTTCTGATAAAACACTTGGATGAGTGGAGATGATGTAACTAGCCTTCCCAGACACATGATTTCCTAATGTAAAAGTAACAATTCAGTAAATTATTAAAGAGACAATAACTTTCTTAATGAAAGAAATGAAATGGGATACAATTTGTTTCATAGAGTAAAGAGAAAAACAGTAAAAAATCCTGTATCTTGATCTTGCTTTGTAAGGCAACCACTGAGACATTGACAGAGCGATTCTAAAAGTGTGTTAAGGCTTTGTTGATTTTTAGTTTGTATTTGTTGGATGTGAAGATGTTTTTGGGAGAGGTGGCAGCAAAAGGCACATGTAGAATGTGCTCAATGCTTCTTTCCACAGTGCCCTGTAAAGAAACCACTGTATTTCTAACACACAGTAGCATGGATGCCTGTCTGTAGACCTGATTAATTTTGTGCCTTTTGTCTGCTTTGATAATACACTGACTTATGCTTTATAGATACCACACAAAGATATCTAGGTCAAAGCACTGCTCACATCTGTCCCTGTGCATCCTGCATTTTGTTTTTTCGGTAGATGTTAAAATCCCTTTAACAGCTCAGAAGGCTGAATGGAGAAGGTGTATGCACAAGGAAACCTGCCATTAGTTGTTCCTTTGGATTTGAACTTCAGATCTCAATTTAATGAAGGTGTGGCTACTTTTTCCTCCTAAATACTATTTAATCTTCTTGTCTGTTCTTTTTTTTTTTTTTTGCACATTAGAAAGATTCATGTTCTAAATGATTTAAATCCTATTTTTTAAAAAAAGTGGATTGTATGAGCTTGGTTTTGTAACGGACACTTTTTTTTTAAGAGGAAAAAAAATCTTATTTTTTAGGAATAGTTGATGTAATAATTTTCTGTAACAAAACCAAAATGATGCTGTTGTAGTTATCACTGAACTGCCACCACGTATCATCAAGAACACATGTACTTTATCACCTGCAAGAATTCACTTTATAACAAATCCACTCTTATTCTAGAGGTTAGTATGACAAGTACTTAGGAGTATTTCTACAGTTTGTAGTATCATCACAAAGAACAATCAAAAAAGCAGAATTAAACACATGGAATATCCTCCCAGAACTCTTTCACACACCAAAGAACAAGACACATACTCACTAAATAGCCATTGCAAACCTCTGTGTGTCAGGCGTGCAGGCCTGGGCCGCTGAAGGAGTAGACCTCCTTCAGCTGGGATGGTGTGACTGTCAAGGCTACAGAGATGCTGTAGCTGTTCTTTTAAGGAGAAATTTGAGTAATATTCTGATTGTAATTTATTGAAGATTTTCTCTGTCTGCATGGTTGGTTGTTTCTGCATGCCGAGGACATTCCACTTGTGCTCTGATCAATGTTTTGTTTTGTTCTGATGCTGTGAAGAATCCCCTCATGCCATTACCACTGCTCCTTTCCCAAAGTAACTTGGGAGACACAAACATAAAAAGTCCTTTCTGAAAAGATCCCATCAGCGAGAGGTTCAAAAACAAAATTCACAAGTGTAATTTTATTTTTCTGATAGTATGTGTTCAGTATATTTTACAGGACTGAAAAGTAAATATTCATAAGCCTTATTCTGTAGGTCATTCCAATAGCTGTCTTGGAATTGCAAGTAAATACTTTCCTTTTCAAGTAGCCAATGTACACTGAATTGTAATGTAAAAACCTCCATGTACTTAATACTTTTTTTTTGTGCACACCTGTAGAAAGCCTATGCAACCTTTTTCTTTCTTAAATTAGAAACATTCAGACAGAAAATTTATACCTTTATCATTTAAAAGATGCTCTGGCAGTCTCTTCTGATTTGCCTTCCTTTCATAATTTGTGAATTTAAAATGAGAATGCTCATGAATAAAAGGTCTGTTTCATTTAGTAGTGGGATGCCCTTTCTCTTTCCATGGAAGCCTCAGTCCAGTGGTGTCAGTCACTGACTGTCCAGGAGCTGTGTATGACACCTGGGCACCTCTGAGCTGTGTACGTGGTTCCCAGGGAAGTGATTTTCCAGCTGAATCCTGGTTTGTTGTGGGGCTTTTCCGTCCTGCTCGTGCTGCCAGACACGCTGTAGGTAAGTTTTTTGTTTAAATTGGGAAGATCTATCCAGGGACAACGGGGCTGGGCAGTAACACAGCTTTAGGAAAGGCTGGGGAACATTTGCCTTTTTGGCAAGTAAAAAGGAAACAGGTAAAGATGTCCCCTTGCTTCTGAAAATCCCATTTCATTTAATCTTTATCACTAACAGAGATTCTTGATTAAGACACCTCTTAAGAACAACTCTACATTATTGCAACATTGGATACTTGCATGAGGAGGAAAAACATTCTTAGCGGAATCACATAGATCATGGTCAGCATTTTTCAAGTGTTAGATAATGCCCTTCTGGGTTTCTTTAAACATTCATCCATCATGTTGGAAACAATCTGGCTGGAACACTTTATTTTTATGCAAAATGGCAAACAACACTGCCTGTAAATAGGGCAGGAAATACTACCCAGTCCTGTTCCTTGCCTTCCATGGCATTCATTTCTTCAAGGCCACGCTTTGGAGCAGTTTATCCACTTTGGTTAAAGATGTGAGAGAGTTTTAGTTACAGCCAAATATGATTTATTTTCAGTTCTTACTCAGGGTGAGACTGATAATGTACCAAGGGCTCTGTCAAAGCATTCAGCAGCTTTTTCAAGAGTAAATCTATCAAGATATTTAATTAATGACTGTTCTCTGTTATGAAATTACAAGTAAAAATATTTCTTCTGGGATTACCAACAGCATGTCTGCCTCACTGCTCTCAACACTAATGATTGAGAGATACAGAACCTATGCAATGTTGACTTCTAGACAGCTGCAGCTTCAGTTCCTTAGCAGCTGATGACCTGCGCCCAGCTCAAGCATTTTTTGGTGTTTTATTTTCCCCTCCCCCATCTCTTGCTGTGGCAATTATGCTTCAACAATTGATGTAGTAGAATGACAAAAGGAGGGCTGGAGCTAAGGAAATCAACTGTTCTGGGAGGTATGTGTGATGAAGGTGGAAGATGCTGGTAGTCTTTGCTGGCAGAAGCACTGTTCAGTTTTCCCAAAGAAGAGGTAGGAGCTGTGTATTCTAGGATCCACGTGTAAATGTAAATGGTGGGCAGATTCCAGAGGAACCAAGGAAGGTGAGACAGTGACAGTTCTTTGTAATGCTGCTTTTTCTAAGTGGCTGCCTCAGCAACTCCAACTTATTTCATTTGAACTGCAGAACATTGGCAGAATCGTTGAAGTCACATTAGATTTAAGAAAAAAATAAAGCTTGGGTAAGTAGTAGGCAGCTTTAGGCCCAGGCTGGCTGAGAGCCCTGCAGTTGGCTCATTTTTATTTCACATGCCTTAGATTCACTTATTTTTGCTGCTGAAGAGAACATGGTCACCTAAGGCTGAAAACAGTCTGTTCAACTCTAAAGGCACCTAAAGAGGGGAGAGCAATCTTGTATTTCCTTTTTTTTTTTAAAACAAGGCAGAGTTACTGCCAAGCCACAGACTGACTGGCAGCATCTGTCCTGCTGCCTTTCAGGTGTTCTTCCAAATGTTAGATCCCTTATTTCTTACCCGTGGTCAGGCTGCAGATTGGCTTGGAAGCAGCAAGACACTAGAAATTATGCATCACATCATCCATGAGCCCTTTTGCTGGTGGGTGAGCAGCTGTAGCAGCTTGAAGAGCTCCAGATGCTGGAAGGAGTTGCTGCAACATGTGTGGTTGGGAAGGAAGGCTGCTCTTCCCTGGAAATATGACAGCCACCTTCATTTCATCACAGCCTCAGTTTGGCTTAGTTTAAGCTGGAGGGATGTTAAGAAGATGCTGTGGCTTCACCAAGCTGCTGTAGTGAAGTCAGGAGATTTGCATTACAGAATTCTAATGTCTTAACTTGATGTTTCTTGTAGTCCTAGTCATAAATTAATCACAACAAAACTCACAAAACAGCCTTAACACAAAACTTGAATTAACTTTATTTTCCCCTACAGTCGACAACGGGTCTGCATTGAGCTTTAAAGCAACAAAATAAAATGAAATCTCCAAACGACAGGGGCCAGAAATCCAGATTTCATTACCTTTGTGAAAATGTTGCAGCTGTAGAATTGGTCTGTATAAACCAATGGAGTCAAAAATGAGTTCATAAATCAAAAAAATATTCTACACCTTGGGAAAGAAGTCAGCAGTAACATTCTCACAGAACACTGTAAATTTACATTTTCTTCATGAAAGGTACATACTATTCTGCATTTTACATCAAGTTTTTGATGCAAGTTTTGTTTCTATAAAAAGTTACAACCTGTGGCAGGAAAATAAACCGCAAAAAAACCCATTTCATTTAATTAAAGAAAAATTTCAAGTCTGTATAAAGTTTCCTTATAGCTGGAAAGTGAACACGTTCAGTCTCCATTTGTATTTTAGTGCATTTAATCTGACAGTTTTCACCACTTAAAAAACCCAAACTGAAACCAGTATAAAAGACAGACAAAGCAAATAGCACTACAGCAGGAATTTCTTCAGTTGATTTAAGCACTCTAAATAAAAATGCAGAGAAACAGATTTCCAGAAAAACTCCCACCCTTGCCAAAAAGGCAGTGAGGGGTAAAGAGGTTTGCAAATCTTCTACCTCTGATAGCCACAGAAAGGGGTTTTGTATACCTGTCAACCTTCTTTTCCCCAATAACCAGGCTATACTTGTTTTACCAATGTAAACATTCACCTAAAATAGTTTAATTTCTGTTCTGAAGCACCAGCAGCTACATGGTGCTCAGTTGTATGTTGTTATAGCATTCATTACTGTCGTTTCAGATCTTTCAGGTTACAAATTTAGCCCTTGTATCTACAGTGTGCAAGATTTGCCTTGTCTACCTTGTGAAATGACAGTGTAAGGCAGCAGCAATACTGCAATCCCGGGTTGAACAAAAGCAGCTTGTCCAATTAATCTGTCCTGTCACCTCTTGTGAAAACTGCAGCGTTGCTTCTTACACTCCAGCTCAAAACCAGCCTGCAGCAAGAGTAAAAGGACATTGAAAGAAACCATTGAAAAATAATCACGGGAGTAGCTTGTTTTGAAAGTTGAATTTAAGAGAGCTCTGCCACCTCTTTCTCGTTGAAAAATAGTCATTTTCAGATGTCACCATTCCAGTTTTCATACTGCTGCTATTCAGCTGAACAGTGTTCTCCAAAAAAAGATTGACAAGTATGCATGTGCCAAGGACCAAATTACAGGGTTCTTTGGTAAAGTCAGTCCAAATTCTTAACAGATTTGAAGGATAATATGTACCAATAAAAAAAATGCTGCTAGACTTGGATAGCAGCTCTGTCTTGCTTCACATTACAAATCTAAAACAGCTGTTCTCAATAAGCCAATATTTTTAATCAGACATTGCCTGAAAATTTTGTACAATAATCTGGACCAATGATGGTTCTGTACCCTCATGTTGCTGTGAAACATGATTTGAGCTAAAGGCAAAGACTGGTTATCTCAAGGACAACTGCTTCGTATTAGCAATCAGAACAGTGTGTTTAAACTGTCTTCCTGTTGGGTCTCTTGCCTTTCTTTAAAATTAGTTTATTCTTAATGTAGCCACGCTTCCTTTTGGAGGTCTAAAAAGAAAAACAGAATAACAGGTATTAGTTAATGATTTAGTCTTGACCGCGGTTTAATGATGTGCAATTCAGTGCCTGAGCTTTAGAATGATTTTAAAGAGCTTAAATGCTAAACCCTCAACTAGGCATTATCCAGTTATTATTTTTATTGTTGGGATTGTTAATTCCTGCCCAACAGTTGCGTTTGCGCAAGATGTGGTTTTACAAGCCCTGTCCCAGATCTGTAGAATTCTTTTCAAAGCATGTGCTGAGGCAGAATTAATAATTAACCAACATGATAAAACTCTTAATATGCCCAAAGAGCACAACTGTGTTAGTTTGGTTTGGAAATTCCTTCTTGTATCTTTTGCACTATTTGATTCTCTTAAAAGTTAGGTAGAAGTATTTGCTTAAAGCAGCATTTTTCAAAAGGAAAAACCTGAACAACCCCATTTTAGTCTTCAGTGCTCTGCTGTTGGTCTGTAGGCTGCTTAGTTAGCACTTCCTGCACATTCCTTTATCAGCATGTTTTAGATTTTTTTTTAAGGTAGCAGTGGTGGTGGGGGGGGCATTAATGTTGGTCATAGGTAAAATTAACTTCAAATTAAGTGTACAAAGTTTGTGGCAGGTAGAATTGTACATGCAACACACCTGCCAGGAGGCAGCTCCCACCCTTGCTGCACTTTGCTGTGCTTACCAGCAGGCTCTATTATTATTAAAAAAAATTGCATTTAATCAATGTAATGCCAACAACATGATTATAATAAAGTGAGATAAATACAAACTAATATGAATACTCAGACTTGTTGTATCTCTGAGCTTGAGCTATGTCATTCCTAATACGAGAGGAGATTGACTGAATTTTGAGTAAGGAAGCAACTGCTGAAAAACTGTGGCTACTAAGGAGCCCTCAGACTGTATTTAAGAAATCCTAATTTGGACATTTGCCCCATGCTCTCCACTGGTTCTCTGATTTCTTAATGGGAAGTAGAGCCTGTTTGTACTGCACCAATTGGTGATGGGTCAGAAACAGCATCAACTTCTATCGTCTTTAGACAGAGAATCTACACAGCCAAGGTTTAAGTGGGGTCAGTGCATCTATCATGGATAAATACAGCCTTGCTTGTCACTTAAGATCAAAAGTTACAGTGTTAAGTGTATGATAGGCACAATAAAGCTTATAATTTCCTTTCAAGATCTGTCCAGCTTCAGTGGCAACTCCCAAATGCCTCATTTTATGTACTTCCATCAAATCACAAAAATAAGCATCTTTATATTGAACATTCTCTACTTGCAGAGATTGTTCTTTACTTGTATTTCCATGACACAGTGTAAGTCTACTGCCTATAATAATTTAGTTTTTTAGACACAATTCTGGAGTTCCTTTTGCAACATCTATTTGAATACACAGAAAACAGACGTTGTGAAGGAGAGGGCTGCTAAGAGTCTCCCCAACTCCCCTTGGAACAGACCTTTTAATAGGCTGAAGCAGGGCAGCACAACACTTTAAAACCATGAAGATGACTTCAAGCAGTAAGCAGACAGACACTAAAGTTCCATCAACAAAAGTTTCATATTTAATTTATTTCATACAAAATTGCCATTTTTAAACTTCTAGGCATCACTACTTTCAAACAACGTCAGAAAGCAACTTCCACATTTACTTAGTGAGCCATAGTTACTGAAACATGAATTGATGTACTTTAGAGAGTATACTTCCAGTTACATGAAGACTTAAGAGTTGTAACAGCCAGTGACACACTCTATGTCCAGTTAGCATTCTGCCTAAAAAAAAATCTAGCCTTGTGTCTTCACATGCTTTAAGTTAAGCAGACAGTAAATTAACAATTATTACCAGCAGGCAGGTCTGATATTGGACACTAACATGAACAGTATCCATAACATTCTGGCTAGTGGAAATATATAATTCACCAGCTATGTGATTTGCTGTTCAAAATAAACTCCTGACCCCTTTCAGTTACTTCACTGGGAACCCACCTTCTTTGACAAATACTTCTGTTTTGGTACAATGTTGGTTACTCTAGGTTTATGATCCAATGTCTCTCTGTTGTCTAGTTGTTTGACCTTGTATATTCTAACAAGCCAGTGCTCTGAGGTAAAGGCTTCCTCCAGATGTTTAAATTTAATGTCTTTGTTGCCTATCTCCGCATTGCGTGTACGGTCAAATCCTGGGGGTGTCCGAAAATCCAGCTATAAAAATTAAAGTTGCACATTAGTTTGAGACAAAACCCAGAACACCAATCACTGCAACCTGGGGAACTTCATACTAAAAGGCAACACCTTCAGCTGGCCCCAGTCAAGAGGGCAACACTTCTCTTCCATTGGTTGCTACTACACAGAAAAAAATCTGAGATCCTAAGGGACAAATTCATGCTTACTCCTACCACTGTCACAGGAGACAGTACTTAATGTCTCAGCAAAACTACCCTGTCTGCATTCAGAGATGGAGCAGCTCAAGGGACAGTCTGAGGTGTAGCAGCCTGTGGTGGCTTTTCAGCAGAGCTGCTCCCTTGTGCTCTTGCCTATACTGCAATAATTTGTACTTCTATGGTTTTCCGTACAATCCAGAAGTAGTTCACAATTATCAGTTAAATTTGGCCCCGCTCTGTTACAAGTAAGATCCACTGAAAAAAAGATTCTTTTGTTAATACATCAGAAGGAAGGGCCCCTGGTGGGGGCAACAAGGGAAGAAAAGGAAAGGATAAAAACAAACAGGTTTAGCTCCATCCATGTGCTTGATGATCCCAAAGAGGAGCGAAAACTGCTGCCCTTACTATATAATGCAGTGTTGTTTTGTACACTGACGTGACCTGGGTGGAAATCACGCAGTTTCTGACAGTAAACAGTCAATAGTTCCACTTGTGTGTTTCTATTACAACAAACAAATATAAAGCTCTCCACAATGTCACAGTTGATGCTTTAGTGAGCACACAGCGCAGTGCAATCAAGATACTCAGCTTGGGCAATGTGAAGGACACAAAAAAATAGTGTAGGTTAACAGCAGAAATGCTTTTTGTTAAAGGTTATAAACCGCAGACCATGACTGGATGTGTTTTAATTTGTACAGCTCACTCTTACTACTGCAAATTCTGCTACTACAAGCAATGCTTAATCTAAAAAGATATAAAATACATCAAAATAACATTTGTTTTCTCACATTTCAGTTAAGATTCAGAAGAAGTTGTAGCACTAACCTGCATCTCTCCAAATCTGTAATAGGACATTTTATACATGAGGCAGTTCAGCAAAGTTGGAGAACCTGCCTTGTCTACCCGGAATTCTCCCTGAGGGGTAAAGTAATCACTTTCCTTTAAAAAGAAAAGAAATACAAAGAGTCAGTGGACTTTCTCATTCCCCTCTCCACAAGACGACCCCTAAGAATCTCAACTGGCTTTTGCAGTTTAAAAGCTGATTTAAGGCAACCTTAAAATGAAAAAGATGGTACTCATTAAAGGTGAAATAGTTGCAAACTACCTGCTTGTAACCTACACCCCAATGGATCAGTTTTCCTAAACCCATACTATTGTGCTGTTACAAGTTTTGTCACGCCACTCTAAGTGGTTCTGGAAAAGTTATCTCAAACTGTAAATGTTAGTTGGGCATCTATTCTTCAGAAAGGCAACAAGCACTGTATTGTTAATGTATGAGATCTTCAGGGTCACTATAAACTTCATATGTTCTCTGTGTTTAAACAAAAAATTTCTGCCATTTTCATCTCAAGTAGAAGATGAAAGTATGCACACAGGCTACTCCCTTAAGACTGTGCCCAATATCTAGGAGTTTTTGTTAGGCTTAAGAAAATATTACTACAGACTTCTGCAATCTCAAAGGTGTTTGAACATCTTAAACACTACATGAGTCAATATTAACACTTTCACTTGTCTCCTACTATTACAGAGTTTGAAGAAATTTGTAATGCTGACTGTTTAAACAGTCTGAACACTCTTACTTTTTTCAAGCATGTGATGATGCACAGAGACAAACACACGAGAATTACAAAATAAATCTTGTACTTTTTGTATCATGCAAAAATGTGAAAAGTTTTTGAGGTTACTGACCTTTCCGAATCAAAAACATTGAAAGAAACTGGACTACAGGCCACTGCACTCCTACTGTTCTAGAAAAACAACCCCAGCACATTTTTCAAATAAAATGGCAATAAGTACTAGAGATTCCCTCCACTGTAGGGACCACTACCAGACAAGCAATAACATAAAAAAGGGATTTTTAAAAAACCAAAAAGCAGAGGTTCCACTTACCCTTATATCTTTGGGATGTTCCCCCTCTGCTATTCTCACCATCCACAAGAACTTATTAATATCATCACCAGAGTAGCCAATCACACCACCAAAAATAATCAAAACATAATCCACATCCAGGCTTCTCATGATCTCGTATGCTGCCGATTCATTTGATGACATTGCCTTTCCCACCTGTATCATTGCAAGAATATCTTAAGTATCTGCATAGCTGCCTGTTGAACAATTCTACAGATCAGTACAGCCAGACAAAAGCCCAAGAATCCTGTGCCACGTGCTCTGGGATGGCCCTGCTTGAGGTTGGAAGTTGGAGCAGGTGACCCACTGTGTGCCCTTCCAACCCGTGGTTCTCTAATACCTACTTGCCAACCAAAGCCAACATTTTCTTCTAGATACAGAGGAGAAAATTCTTCAGTTTAGGTTGGGCTTTTGAGTTTCTAAATATTAACAATGGGTTTTCTTTAGGAGGAGTGCTGCCTGTTGAAAGGAGTGTTTTGAGCATGAAAAGTAGCAACAAGGGTTTTCCTTTTGTGGCACCTACATATTTTTCAAGTAATAATTTTATTACCAAAAACTTAAGTGTTGCAGAAAATATCTAACTACAATATAGATGATATTGCATCCAAATTGGTAACATTCAGCTAAGAATGCAATTAGAGAGCACTAAGCTTAGACAGAAAGCTGTCAAAAAGAACCTCAGCTTCTTGGCCATTATCCTAATTAATGTAAGGTTATTTGCCAGATTTCCATCTCTGTGTGTGAGGAAATCATCTGGACACATCTCCAGGGCATGCCTCGTTCACAGCACAAGTCCAGATATTGGCCACAACACACATTTTTTGCTTGGGTGCCCCTTTATGGAGTCTTCATGCGGCAGTCATACTTGAGAGAATTTTTTATTAAAAGCCATCATTGCCAGTTGCTGCAATGTGTGTGGTTACTGTGCTTAGGCAACACAGATGATCTTCCACAGTCTCTCTATTCACATGATGCACCTTGTCCTGAAAGAATCTGAGTTTGGATGCAGTATCTGCATTTCTACCTCTTGTAGAAGAGGGAGGCACATTGAAACACACCAATGCCATCAGGTCAGCAACCAAATTAGAAATGCCTCAGAGTACATGGCAATGTTTGTTGACTGACATTAAACTGACACCAACACCATCAGTACAATTTCCCAAGCTTGCTTTCAGCTGAATATGAGTTTCCTGCCCCAGTAAAAAGTGCAGGTGTGTGATCCCCTCCTCCCCCAATACACATTTTTTTGGGACTCTGCTCAAAGCACAGCTTCATTAATTTGTTGGCTTTGTACACTGCTTTTTGGCAGATCTGGTCCAACAGCTGTACTCACTACTGACACAAGCCAGAAAGAACACAAGAAACTATCCTAACTATCCTCATTTCTTGCGCCCTTCCCCTATTCTGCCCTTGTAGCATAACATTCTGGGAAGAAACATGATCGATGATGAGCATTATCATTACACAGCACAAGTTGCCCAAGGTGGTGCCCCTGTAACCACAGGCAATGCTAATGCCCTGCCTTAAGCACACTTACAAAGCTTAAAGTTCCTCTTCAGAAGTGAAAGAAATTAAGTGTGCAGATGTTTTGTCTAACTGCAAATTTGAGAGGACAGAATTGCATTAAATCTGCTACACTTCCACAGCTAGTCATAAATCATCACTTTGTGTGATTTCCCAGAGTCTGAAAATTTGTCAATTAATGTGGTCAGTTTTCACAAGCCATTCAAAAATCCACTCAGCAGCGACACTGATAAACTGCAAGGATCCTTATTTTGATAGGCCAGTAAAGCAGTGGTACCAGCTGTTGTAGCACTAATCCCAAAGGGAATGGTTACCTTAGGTTTTGTCTACCCTCCCCCAAAGAAAAGAGGAGAAACTGAAGTGGAAGTGAAGTTTTGGAAGCTTCAAGTAAACAAAATGAAAACTCTGAAGCAAAATTGTTAAAACTCAAGTATACCAATCAAATGAAAAAAGTATGTTCCTTCCATGTTTGTTTTTCACTCTTTGCAATTTCTCCTTAATAGCAATCACCCTAAGAAACATCTGCAATTTCATACTGGACTGCAATGTAAACATTTTGGTGTCTACTCCATAGAAAACTGCCACCTTACCAATGCGATGTGGCTGTTGTTCCAAGTATTGTTATCAACCAGGGTTGTCCGGTTGGCCATTCCAGCTATCTGATAACCATAATCCCACCATGACATCACTCTGGCATGCTCGTCTGTGTTCTGTCTGAGCCAGTAATAGGCTTCTCTGAAGTCATCCAGGATATTCCGAGTGCTGGAAAACAGTTTGTTTTATTTGCATCAGTACAAATACTACTAAGAAATGAACTGCACTATAAGCCTGGGCTCACAAGTAAGGGTTTTCTTATGAGTTCAGCTCCCTTTGAGGATGTTGTCACCAGCAGTCGTAAGTTTGAACCCTCTGACAGCTGAATGTCCAGACGCTGAACTGCTTTTGAAGACATGACAGCTTTTGAAGACATGACTAAGTGCATTTCCAGTCAAATATATATTCTTACACAAGTTTTCCCAGTTGACTCCAAAGCTTTTTTTTAACTATAATCTTTATTGGCTTTGGGTAGGATTATTTTTATGTATTTCATTAAATATTTCAGAAAATGCTGTATCTTTTTGAAAATTGGAGTATGTACTATTTTTTATTTAGGTCACAGTTCCTTTATATAATAAGGAGTGATTTAAAGAAGGCAAAGCAAATTGCTAATGCAATGGCAGTAAAAAGGCTTTTGCCCTTTAATCACTTCAGACCTGTAAACCTCACTTACCCATCATGGTTATAGGAGGCGAGAACCACGCTGGGGCTGGAGTATGCATTGCTGGTTACCCAGGTACAGTGAACAGCAAACATCATCAACAACATCAGCATCAGCATAGTCACAATGTTTTTGATATTGGGACCCAGCCCTTCTTCTGTCTTTTCCTGCTCAGATACATGTTTCCTCACTTTGCCCGCCTAAACAAACACAAATGTATCTGTTACAGCAACTTTTATCACCCTTGACAAAGGAACCCAAATTTGCTAACCCCTGCTTCCTCCCCTCACCTTATCATACAGGTTGCCAGGGTTCCTTTTGTCATCCTCATCACTGCTGTCCTCTATTGGTGGATTTTCCCTCTTCATATCATCACCCAAATAACGCTCAAAGACATTGGAGAAAGCAATTGCTGACAGCATACAGACCACTGGAGTCAAAGTGAGCATCAGGCGAACCATCACTCCAGCAAAGTAAACGGCGCTGATTGCATACAGAGCAACTGCAAGGAAACACATCTACTGGTGACACTTTGAAAATAATATTCACTCTGACTGCACACGTACATGCTCTCCAATAAAACTACTGCAAGTGGGTTGAGCATCTGTGTGTATAAAGACTTGAGTGTGCATCTTGCATTTCATTGCTTTTTAATTTACAGACATACGGCTGAATTAGCATTTATTCCTTTGAAGCCTCAAACCCTTCCTCAAATTCATGTTGACAACTGTTAACAATAACACAACCCCATTTTCAATATTCATTAATAATGTGTCAGAAGAGACATTGTTAGTGAAATTTAACATTTAACAGCAAAAATAATACTGGAATAATAAACTTCATTTGATTAAAAAAGTCAAACAGCTCTAGACCAAACAAGTTACTCGAACTGAAAAAGCAAAAGGAAGTGTTACAATTTAATGTAATTATTAAATTTTGATTTAAGTTAGAGGCATCCGTGGACAAGTTTGGGGCTTGTCTACATTATAATTCTATACAGATAAATAACAAGATATTGTGAGCTCTATTCTGAAGGAAGTTTTCATGAACAGTACTACTTACATTTTGTCTTCCACAAAATATAAACCAAGATATTCAGAATACTATGGAACATTAAGAACACATTTCTTGGAAAGAAAACAAAGCCCAAACAATCCTGTATACACTGACTGGGAACATCTAATAGTGGTTTCCTTGTGGTGGATTCCTTGTCTGCTAGAGTTTAACAATATCCTCTTGTGAAAGATTTGCCACAGAGATCAAAGGACGCTGATTTATCAGATTACATTCTGTAAATATTTTCTACGTTGTAGTGAGGCAGTATGGCTCTCCATCCTCACTCATAGGTCTCTTTACACTGTGTTAAACAGAAAGTGCAGCAGTAGGAGGCTGAAAGCAAGTTGCCCAGTACTGGTCTTGACAAACATTCACTGTAAGCCACACAGGACAGAATACCTCAGAGTAAAACATTCCTACTGCCCACACACCTCTTAGGTAGCCTAAGAGGCAGCTATATTAGCCTGGAGCCTCCTGTCCCTGTAAAAGTCCAAGTACCTGAGTGATCTTCACTCCTTCATATGGGTTACAACTCCTTACAAGCCTCATTCAAACTCAGAAGTTTACTTTCATACAGCTTTGTACAACAAAAAAGTTGTCACTGACACAGGGAGATCCCACACTTCCATTTTGGCTTCTGCCTTATCTAGCACTTGTTCCAAAGCAAGTGACTCTGTTCACTAAAATAGCAGAAAACCTGGAAAGCAAAGGCGTTTTGAATCATCAGCTGTGATGGGATAAGTGCCAGATGCCCAGGATAGGGACCTTGCCTTTGCACTGAGCTGTTCTCCTGGCTAATCTGTACTGTGGAACCACACCCCGTCAGAGCATGCAACTCGGGCTGCAGAACTGAACATGACAAATGATTCCATCCCACCTCCTGACACTACACTCCATCACCATTTCAGCAACGGCATTTTTATAAACTGTTTTAAATACTTCTGGGTGCAGGCAACTCTTAATATTATCATCTTCAAACACATCACTTTTAAACCGTATTTTAGAACGAGCCACAATATCAGCTTTGAGCAAGCAAAATCAAAGCAGAATCAAGTTGAAGGCAACATTTCTCAAAATAATTTTAAAATCTTTTCTCTTACCAAAGACTCTTTCATCGTTGATGTTTTTGATACAGAACCACAGCCCTGCTGGGAAAGTACACACGAGAATATGCAGATCAAAAAAGAAGGAAACCCATGTTGTAGGCTGATGCTCAGACACAGAGGCAATGATCGGGATGTGAATTTTCGCATACCTTTTTTAAAAAAAATTCAGTTCAAATTATTTTGAAAAGATAAAATTATTAAAACTTGTAAACATTAGGAATTATGGAATTCATTTCAAAGGAAGCATTCAATTTTAAATGGCAAGTGCCCTAATCAGCAGAAATCTGATTAAACTGTTATACCAAAAAAGTCCCCAGGCCTTACTGTATCTAGGAAACATTTGGTGTAGTTATTTAAAAGAACAATACAAAGGATTATTTCCACAGTAATAAAGACAATGAAAATCATGGATGTTTTATTTGTTTATGGCTAAATATGAAGCCAAATTCACCAAAATGAAAACACACACCTATGGAAACACCTTTATGACATTTTTTAAGAGAATCATCAATGCCAGTAAATCTCCTAAATTTTCAACATTGTATTTCAAATACTCTACTCTACACGGAATACCTTCATTTTCTTAGTAAATAAAGTTACAGTATTAAATACCAGATCAGTCACTGAAAATCAGGCCTTGTCTACACTTGGAAATACACATAATCTAAACAACATGTCAACACTCAGTGTAGACAAGGACAAAACTGTGTTCTATATTACAGACAACTATACATATGGACCTAATCTAGGGTGCTACCATGATTGAATGGTGAGGTATCAAACATATGTCCTTTTCTTCACTGAGATCTAATTCTCATTCAAAACTGTATTGTGTGTTTTAACACAATATGTTTTTCTAATGTAGACAAGCTCTCAAAAGTTTAATGCTTTGTGTGTATATATATATATACACATACATATATAGACAGGCAAAGAACAACATCTATAAATTCCTCAAGTAAATCTGAGGATTCTTTGCTGACACCCGTTCTGCTACATTTATTACAAAGCTGGAACAGAATCCTGTATGAGCTGGATTTTGGAGCCTGAAAAAAGCCTGAACTGCACGAAATTTGAAGTTCTTCTATCCTTGCTTTTAACCTTAAAAGAAAAAAATAAATCTACCCACTGAATTTCACCTGAAAATATTTATCTGAGAAAAATAGTTTCCACTTTATTCCTATTCTCTGGGCTGACTAAAGAAGCCAACACTGGATTTTAAGGTTAACTAAAACAAAGATTAACAAGATTTTTGCCTGTGAAAATGCACATTGATAAACAGAATTGTTCAGAGTAGACATCTGTACACACAAAGCAGATGTAGGAACATAGTACAGAGGCAACATGCAAGATCATATGTGCAACATTTTTGTTATTTCGTGCTGTGTTGCACAATGAAAACAGTCGAAGTTTAAGGTTCTTAGTAAGTTTTAAATGTGTATTCAAGTGTTGGCACAGCTTTCAGTTATTTTATGATGACATACATACTAAAGTTTCATATAGAAGAAACATATTACATATTCAAAGACTCGCAAAGAAGCAAGAAATTTCACAGAAAAATTAGTGAAATGGTTGTAAAGATCATGGAACAGCTACTGCAAATACTCTTTAGATAACAGATTCTTCTTGACTAAAATACTAAATGGATTTGGGGATGAGAAGAGTAAATGACTATTAGTTTTCAGTAAAATGCTACTGATATCTGAATCTCATATCCTTACTTACCCAGTGTCCCACAATGAATAAAATCTGCCACTCCAAGGAGCAATATAACCTGAAATAGAGAAGACAGAAGAAAAACCTTTTTGCTGCCTACATTTTTTAATGCAATAATTTTTCTACTCCCTCAAGTTATAACACAAAACCAAAGAAATGTCACTGAACTTGTAATATATGTGAACCAGACCTACTGCATTAGGCAGGCTATAAAATCTACCAACCATGAAGCAAGCTAGTTTTAGAACACACTTACAGGATCACATCGTACTTGTTGAGTACAATCTGAGTATCAAGACATGCACACTTCCAAAAGTCAAAGCAATGCAATACTAAACACTTCTCAAAGAATATGACAAATAGCAAACTATACTCTGTGAAGAAGTATGAGAAAAAGAAAACACAATTGATAAGAAACATCAAAATAGGAAACTGGGAACAATCTATAGCCAAAACACACTAAATGAAATGCTGGTTTCCTTTTATTTCTCTCCTGGTGAATCTATATGTGACAGGGAATATAAAAACTGCTATTACACATGCTGATAAGCCTTACATATTTTATAAAACAGGCCTTTAGATACTTGAATATGATAAGATTAAAAGAAACAGTGTAATTATTAGATAAAAGATAAAAATTATTATCAGAAGTTATTAGATGATTCTTAAGTTTTTATTTCCACTTTTCCTTGCAACTGTTTCAGCTCCTCCTGAAGACAGATACAGACAAGGTGAAATAAGAGAAGTTTAAATGCTTTTATTATTACCCAAGTCTTTGTGCCTGACTCAGTAAGTCTTCCCTTTATATTATACTCAAAATCAGTATAAATCTGACTGAAGGGTTTAGTTTAGTATCTAATTTAGACATTTATATATTGTGGTTAATGTTCTAGGACAAGACATATTTTTCCCTTCAGTCCTCAGTTGAAAAGCTTGCTCCCAATCTACTACATACACATGAAAAAGGAGCTGTCAGCACCCAGGGAAATACTGGTTATGATCTCCTCTGGATGTAGGCACCATCTGCCTGAGGGTGCTGGAAGAGCTGGCCAACATGAGAGCTGCCCACCATCTTCACCTGGGTGATAAGGGTGCTTGGCGCCTGGGAATTGGCTACTGCCACACCTCTAGGCAAGGCAGGAAGTTACACGTAGGAAGCCACAGGCCAGTAACCTGAGCTGCTGGAAAGCCCAGGGAGCACAGACTCCTGACATACACTGATAAATGTTTTCTGAACCATTTTCCTCATTTCTCACTTATAGCTGAAGAACAGACAGGACAAAGGGACCATTTGACTGGTTGAAAACTGGCTGTCCTGACAAGCTCAAAGTAGTACACAGTGGATTGGGGTAAAGCCGATGGCCCCCAAAAAGTAAAAATATCCCAGAGGCCAAAAAGAACCGTGCTAAACTGAAAACAAGGATGACACGCCTTGTGTGGAAGGACTTCAGCCCAAAACCTGAAGCCCATTCTTCCAGATGCTGCACCTGGGATAGGGTCCAGATGTGGGCACCCTCTTTGGCAAGAGGATTTTAAAGAAAATGAAGAGAGATCAGAGTACTGTGAGGTGGTCAGGAGCCCACATCGCTCAGCCTATCAGAAGCTGAGGCAATAAGGCCTGTTCCAGCTGATGAAGCAGTGATACTGATCAGTGAATTTCAGAAGATGAAATCAACACTTCCAAGAACTGCAACAGAATACATATTTGGCTGCATGCTGAGATTAGAAGCCAAGTTTTGATATGCCAGTCTGAAAACTTTGCTAAGGGCCTGCTCATATGCATGGAAAAGCAAATCAAACCATCGTGTTTTAGAAGACTTTGAAACAAACAGAGATGCTAAGAATTCTTTTGGAATAATGGTATCATAATTAACAAAAATAAAACTGCTATTAAATAGTCCAAAATATTAAAAACAACTACTTTAGCCTAAACCAAATGTTCATCATCTGGCTTACATGCTCTAAAGGTAAACAAGTTTCACATTTATTTACCTGTGTATGTCAAATAGATGACACTCAGGAATACAGTACCAGCAGCTAGGGAGACACCCAAGAAGAACAATGTCTGAAATTCTTGCTTTGTTAATCTGTCTCTCAGATACTGCAAAAATGCGTAAGCCTGCAGCAGTGCAAAAACACCTATGGAAAAAGGAAATTTCTTGTTTAAATGCTTAAAAACAGTAACAGCTGTTAAAGCAACCAGCATGCTTTGCCTACATTTGAATTGGAAAAATAAACATAAGGTATACTCTAATATCTAGAGCCTAGTATAAAATCACTTTCTGACAAATAACCTTTAATACTTAACAGGGATGACACTTTCTTACAAAAACAGAAACTTCCAATAAGAGAAAATATTCTAAAAAAACTTATTTGCTAATTATATCAAGAGCTCAAATACCCTCTTTTAGCCTCCAATATTGCTTCTTTGCTTCTTTGCTCTCAAATTAAATTGGGGTAAAGGCGAGAATAAACCGAAAACCAGATTGCACTGATTACGACAAAAATACAGATTACCACACCTAGCTAGATGTGGTAAAAAAAAAATTAAGAGACAGACTTCAGGCAACACACAAACAAGGCTAATATAGAAATATATCAAAACTAAGCTACTGAACAAAACAGTAGGACTTAATGAAAGAAAAAACCAAAGAAGTATTAAGTCAACTGAATTATATAAAGCTAGTGTTGAAACACCAGAATTCACTGGTGAGGCACCTGACACCCTCAAAAAGGCTGTTCAGAGTTGAACATTAAACTCACAACTCAGACATGGTATTTCAGCTATTATTAATTTCAAGCTGTATAATCAGATCAATCCATTGATGAATCCTTTCAAAAGTGAAAATGCACTGCTGGCTGGCAGAGGAATTAAATTAAAATAAAAGTGTATGGTCTTTCTTCAAATTCACAAAGAATTCAAGATGCACAATGAAATTCACTAGTTCTGAACTGCTGGAGAAAGACAAAACTTCTATCCACTAAATAAATGTAAAATCCTTCAGAATCCAAATGTCCCTGGGTAATATTTTTCCTTTTCCATTACATTCAGATTGTTGGAAAAAAGTCTCAATTTTAGAAGCATTTCTGTGTTAAATTTTAATGATATTCCAATCACTGTCCCAAATGCATTTTGATAAGTGATTGCACATAAGAAAAAAACCTGAGGATTCTAACAAACAGAACTATATCACAGGAACAGTGCATGCAATTAAACCCAGTGTTAGCAGAGGTTATTGCTGACAAGAAATCAAGATGTCTGACTGCTAACAACTACTGAAAAATCAACTTAAGAAATAAAAAAAAACCCAAACAAGACTGAAATCAGTTATTTAAAAATCACCCTACTGATGAGTAATTTGTATTCAGCCTGCTTTGAAAAATTACAGACTTATGGACTCTAAAACCAAATTGCTCCGTAGAAACTGTGTTACCAAGAAGGAATGTTTCAATTGTACAATGCTTGAAAGCAACATTGTATTGCAAACCAGCACAGATTATCAATGTGTAAAGTAAGAGCTTGTCAGAATGCTAACTGATGCAGTTTTATGGAAGCATTTTACCACCATTAGCTCACACAAAAAGAGGACAAGGTGTCAACTGGAAAGAAAACTTCCCTATGGATACGAAATTGTACATCTTTCTTTAACAATTTGCTTTGTTACCATGTGTTCTTTCTAACACAAGGAAACAAAGCCACAGGTGTTTGAGGTCTGTGTTAAGCAGGCTGTTGGATGCAGAAGTTTAATTTTCTTACCTGCAGCTGCCATGTGTTCACTTGTTCTAATTGGCTGAAATCCCACAAAAGGTATCTGCATCGATAATATTAACCCCACAATGTAGAAAGTGCTATATGCTAGGAAAGAAAAATGTGAGGACAGGGGAAGAGAAAGATGGGAACAAAATTAATACACGTTTGAAAAAGTATTGGTTCCACAGTGAAGCCCATCTTCTCCCCTAACTTCAGTGGCACCAAAACAGAACTGTACTATACTAAATATTTCAGCCATCCTAATTACGTTTTTTCTTCTTTGACTAGAATTAAGTCATCTATTGCATCCAATTTTAGTGGATGTAGCAGAGCATTGTTTTTTCTAATCGCACTGCTTTTTCTCCTCCTAGGAAAATGAGCCATCTACCTAAGATTCTCCAGCTTGAAAAAAGTTTTCTCTTCCCATCTTGTTTTTGAGAGTCATGGATATGGAAAGAACTCTCAAATAACAAGTAACAAAGGAAGCTTTCTATATGAGGAGAAATTGAAGGGACCAGACCTCAAAAAGCTAAACATTTAAGAGTCCACTACTTATTTAGAAGACACAAAGAGGTACCATTGTTTTTTTTTTTAAACACAAGAGCAGAGGGAATGCAAGAAATTGAAAAGCAATAGAATTGAAAATTAATACTAAGCATATGCATTGATAGATCAGTATCAACCCTGGGGATTTATAACCCCCCCAGAAAATAGAGGCCAAGAGCATCATTAATATTAACATTAGTATTAATAATATGAATTCTTATTACATATGCATTAACATTCTTGTACTTTATTTTGAAAGGGTTTTGGTCCTCATTGTTACAGGGTGAAGAAGAAGAGGTGGGAGGGGAAGATAAAAATACCAAATCTGAAAAGCCATGATGCTCATTACATTTGAAGTAAACAGCCAACTTAAAGTCCAAATGAAGTTCTGTTCCTTCAGTGGCAAACAGCAAAAATCCACCTTTTAGATTTCTACTCCTACAAATCCTAAACCACTGTCTGGTTATGGCTTGGATCTTATGAAGAGATCCCTGCTCTCATATAATCCTTTACTAACCTCCATGAGATCAGTTCTGGGGAGTGCATCATTGACCAGTGGTGTATTCCATAGCACCTATGTGGCCTTGCTGAGGGATTACGTTCCCAGGGTAGTCTTTGTGTTCCAAACCAGTCAGAAGTGACAGTGATGGTATTTCCAAGCACTTGGTTTATTCTTTCAAGCACCTGTATTGCACAGCTTGGCCTAGCTGCTGATCTATGCCCTCTGATGTCACTGAAATACATTTTTCCTGTAGGAAGCTCAATTTTTGAAGAATTCACTAAAACATAAATCATTTACTGTACCAAGCAACTGTTACAACACTGCCATCCTGTGGAAGTTCAATGATTGGCATAAATCACTACATTTCACATGTTAGACCACTCCAAGTCATCATTTTCAAGCCCAGTCCTGCAACTGCTATACTTGCTATGTGCACTGCACACCCCCACCCCAATCCCTTATTCCCACTTCTTTCAAAAAGCTGCATATTGCCTGGTACTGAGAAGATATTTTTTAAAAAAAGAAAAAAAAGGCAATTTACACAACACCACAATTTTTCTAGGAACTTAGAAACATCAGGGTGATAGATCAGCACAAACTTTCCATGTTCCTTTATATTCTACAGTTTTTGCAAATACTGTGCAAACAAGAAGGTAATTTTGATCCCTGCATGTTGTTCTTATGGTTGTAACTTTGACCCAGTCCAGACAAAACCATTCTGACCTACTGGGGATGAAGTCATTTTCCAAAGAATTTTAGTTGCAGTGCACCACACAAACACAGGAAGGACCTACTGAGAAGCTTCTCCACAGAGTATAATCATATATTGTCCACACACTTTCAATGAATGGATTACAATCACCAGCAATAAACATTCAATCTGAAATTTTAGAATACTGAAATAGTTGATATAAATATAAGCCTGTTCACTGTTTGAATGATAAAATCCAAGACATAGAACAAAGAATTATTGAAATCAAGTTTTAAATTCTGGAAGATCCTCAAGTGTTTTTTATTAAATATTCTGATGATTATATACAGAGCCTAAAAAGCTGTATGAAAAAAATAAAATTGATGTGTGCAAACATGACAAAAATCTATACCCTTCCAAGTGTAAAACCATTTATTTTTTAAAGATATGAAAAACTAAAGAGAAACTACAAGTACAATGATAGAAAATACTATCAGTGGCTGCTGTATCTGAATAAAGAGGTTATTCACCTCTCTGCTAATACATTGGAATTGTAAGCACTTGTTCATGATTAAACTAGTAGGATCTGAATGAAAGGCATTGGCCATTGTCAAGATGAAAAAATTAAAGCACAGCTTGAGCTTTCAAATGGAGGCAGCAGCATCACTATTGATGCCAAATGGGTCAGAAGCTATCTGGCGATACAGTCATCTGCCTTCCAGCCCTAAAATATTTTAAAATTGGCAGAAACTCCACATTCTGGAAATTTTTGTTCATTATATGATTCTGAATTACACTCCCATATATATCAATCATGGCTCATTAACCTTTTCCTTGGTGTATGAACACCCATATGAAAAATATATACCAGGAAACCACCACTATTTTAAAAAATTTGGTTCTGCCAAATACTGTTCTCTACATTTACATCAGGTTCAATTGGAGTAATGTTGGATTAAACTGAACACAGCCTTTATAAAATGGCTCATGCTAGCTTAAAATAAATTTAAGCAACTGATCTAGAGATTAAAACCCCCCAAATTCTCCATAATAGTAAAAAGAATGCAGATTTTACTAGCTATTGTCAGCTGACAGTATTTTACAAAAGTTTTAGCGGCACGTGGGTTGTTTTTTAAGAATTATGAGACTGCTGCAGGCACAGTAGCAATTGCATCTCACAGAAACTCCCCACATATCTTTATTCTCCTTGTTTCAAGGAGCTTTTGTAAACTCTTCTCCCTATCTGAATAGTTTGGAAGTGAAGCGCACTTGAATTTCCTCTCAGAAGTGCTTGAACATTCTTACCTGTTTTACAAAAACATCCTGTTAAACAAACCCAGAAATGACATAGTAATGTGAGGTGTACAGACTTCTCTAGGGCTTCCCATGAAAGCTTAAATTAAGACAGCAGTTGCAATGAAACAGCAGAGCAGTGATCACATTTTCATTCTGACAACTCCATGGCAGCACATATCCCTCACTGCTGAAGGGCAATAACATCTCAAAACACAGTAGCTATTTGCAAAACAAACATCTGCCAAAACCTTTAATTCCTATGAACATGCAGTACTATATTCCCCACACAAGTTCAAAGACTAGTTCATTGAAAGCTGAAAAAGCAAGAGCACTTATTCTTTTTCCTTTCTGGCTTCCACATTGCTCCAGGATTTTATAATTAGTTGATTTAATTTCCTCTTGCCTAATTCACAGAAATTACAAAATAAAAATATTCAATAAAACAATTTTAAAACCAAAACAAATTACTTTCCCCTTAAGTTAGGAAGAAGTAGTGAATGAAGAAGTAAAGTAATACTAACATTAAAAATTAAAGATGGGTTAGAGCTTTTTCCTTCCCTCTTTTTTTAAATGCAATGAATTTCCAATTCTCAATAACATAAATACAGCAACAAAGAAGTATGGAACCAATATTTATAGTTTTGTTAACAAAAATTCAAAACTGAACTTGCAACTATTTTGATATATAATGGTTCACATATATGTACATACAGTAATTTCTCTAGCAGGCACTAAAAAAGCATTAAAATAATTAAAACTACAAAGATAAAACAGTATTAAAATGAGCAATAAAATATATTTACAAATATTAAATGCCTTGTGATTACGTTTTGGCTCACACTATGTTCTCCAACCACCTATTGGTAAAGGCTTCACATCAAAGATGTTCTAGCTAACTTACAAACCTCTGAATACCTGAATTGCTTAATAATTATTTCATTCACACACCTACATCATGGCCAACTGATTTTATTTGTAAGTCTGTAAAACCAGTTTACAGAGTATTTAAATGTCAGGCAAATCAATGAAAAAGTTAGGCTTGTAGGATCCTGATTCACACATTCCTGAAACAGTAAGGAAGGCTCACCAATTAATCCACTAAAATTTTAAGGACTCCCATGGAGTGGATCAGCACTTACTGTGCACTCCTAGTCACAGTTATGTATGTATAGATATATATACGTTTGCATAATTTCTGCTGCGCAACTTTTAAAAATACCAGTTGTTTTACATACTCGGAAAAGACAAAAAATTAAAACATTATTAAAGGCGCACATGCAATACATAGTTAAAAAATATTAACAGGGTTCTTTTACATCAAACCACCCATTTTTCTTTCCCATGCACTAGAAAGGAGAAAATTAATTAGCAGATATATATATATATATGAAATTTTGGAAGTGTGAGTATGTTTCAACTCCTTATTTCCATGTTGTAGAAAATAACTGACTATAATAAGTAATCAAATTAAGACAGATCAATCTGACATACAATTTCTTAACACCCACTTGATACAAAACACATCAGTACAGTAATTTAATATCTCATGTTTAAGTATTGGAGAACCATTTTGCAATGAACAAAACTTACCAATGTAGACCCTCCTGCTGTATCTCTGCATCAGCAACAGAACAAACACATGCAGTGGAATAAGGTTGATGATGAAAACATAACCACCCCATGCAGAGACCTGTGACAAATGGAACAGGAAATTAGATCTGAACATATCTGCAAATTCTTAGGACAGCCAATGCTGGATTTATACATCCTGATGGTCTAACAAGAAAACACAAAGCCCATCTACATGAGTAGTCAGAACCGCTACTAACACCGCCGGAATCTTTCTCAATATATATTACAAAAGAAAAACAAACCACAATAAAACCCACATATCAGTGTTTGAAATGGATGGATTTCCAAGGCCATCCTTCCTAGATCTTCTCCTTCCAGGCTAATTTGGTCATACTGGCAAACAACAATGTGATGCTGGAGGCTTTTCCCAATGGTGAAGGCTGCAACACAAGGCAGCAGTAAGATCTGTAGATTTGTGAGCTGGACTTTGATGATCCTTGTGGGTCCCTTCCAACTCAGGATATTCTATTATCTCATGTAGGATCCAAAACTTTCTTTTGACGAATTTAGCACCATGCTCTGCACTTTTTGCTGGGGCAGGGAACACTATCTCCAGGCAGAGAGGAGAAAGGGAGCAAGGTACACCTCCAGAGTGTACCTTGGAGCAGAGCAGCCAATGGAGGTGGCAGCATAAGAAAATAAAGAAAAGGAGGGTGTGAATGCACATGAAAGCAGGACTGAGCACTGTGGAATGATATACAACAATATTACGGATATTGCAAACCTGTGGCAACAAGAGCTGTTGAGAAGAACTGCTATGGATACTTAGAACTGAAACACTACAATGTTATTAACAGATCACTGATTGCTGGTTTAGGTAAGGATTTAATGAGCTATCATTACAATGTGTTATCTGAATTTGTAACCTATTTAGAAGGGCTCATGTTGACTAGACAGGCTGTATTTTAACATGCCCTCTTGTCAAATTACAGTCTAGACTTCTCCAATATGCACCATGCCTACCCTAGATGTTCATTTTTAGCATGCAGTAGCTAATGTGGTTTTCACTTTAATCGTACTTTAGGGTTTAGATTCATGTAGATATTTTTAAAGCCCTAGAATCCAAAAAGAAACTCAAATTACTATCTTCTATAGAAGAGATTCTAAAAAAAAAGCATGAGGACATGTATTACTGTCTTTTGACACTAATAGTACAAAACCCAGCATTTCAAAATTTGGGGTAAGTAATTCAGACATTGTGAAACAAGCAGAATAAAATAATCTAAGTTTTTTTAGTAACTCATTTCAGATTATCAAGATCCTATTGCCAGATTACTAGTATGAAGTACCATGGTTTACACAGGCAGGTTGATTTAATGGAAAAAACACAGTATGAAGACAGACATGACAGAAAAGAGGAAGTTAAAACATGCAGTTAGAACACTGTCACATTTAGGGAAACATTTGAATGAAGCTTGTCATAAACAGTTTGTATGGACCAGAGACCTGCACCCCTAATTATCAAAATATTAAACCAAATCTAAGCACTGAAGATTATACTGAACTGAAGATGCACTTTGGAACTTCTCAAACAAAACTGAGGCATCCTCATAGATTGGCAAAAAGAGTGGAGACATGCTATTACTCCTACAGGATTGCTTCAATGTAAAGTTTTCTTTTATTTTACCTCCTTGTCATAAAAAGTTCCAGGAAGCAGAAGCTGCTGAAGTAAAATAAAGGCTAAAAATAAAACTCCAAGGAAAAAACCACCCTTCTCTATATTGAATACAATGCAAGGCTATGAATCAAATTACCAGTGAGTTAGGTATATACTACAAAGCAGACTTAGTTATCAATTAAGATTTGTCAGTTAATGCAACATCCATTTGCCTTTCAAGAAGCTGTTCCCCAAACTTCCCATGCAAGGACTGACTCTTACTACCTTGAAACTGTGATTTAACTTCCAACTTACACTGAAAATGATTACTCCCATCAGAGAAAGACAAATTATTACTACATAACAAGTAGTACAATTATGCTTTGTCCTAAAAATTTACCTAAGCAAAATATCTAGAAGGGCAACTCAACAAAATTCTTTCCAAAAACAAAATATAATACATGGAAAGCCACCACCTATGTGGGATGAAGGTGGTACAAGCAAAAAAATTCTGTCATCTAATCACTGAGATTTGAAGCTAAGCTACAGACAAATCTGAACCTTTCATGAGCTGACAGCACTTGAAGGGAAAATAACTCCCCCCCCCCCATTTACATTCAAGGATTGAATGTCATGATGAAACTGATTCTGTAAATTTGGCTATGATGCACACACTAGACCACACCCTCTCATACAATCCCACATACCAAGACGGTTAGAACTTGTTACTGTGTGATTTTTCAGCAGTAGAATTGTGAAAGTATTGTATTTGTTATCTGTATGTTTATGAAGGGCACTTTTAGAGAATCTTACCAAGAAATTGGCACAATATAAAAAATACTATGATATATAAATACAACAATTGAAAAGCTTACTTCTAGATTTTGTACTGCACTTAAGCATGTAGCAAAGCTACAGGACCTTTTCACTATAATGCTATATAAACAGCAATGCTGTGTATAAAGACAGGGCTCTTTATTTAGCAATGTGGCAAAAAGGAGGAGAAATGGAATGAAATAAATGTACTCTTAACAAGAAACAGCTATGCCATCCTCTTTGGTGACAAACACAGAGCTGTTATTTCCGATACTAACTGCAAAAGTCTCCCAGGAAACTAAATGGATATTAAAGCTAGAGGAAAACTAGACAGCATCCAGACAACCTTTGAATTAACCTTGCACTTTTAGGCACATAAACCAATCCAGAATTTTCTTTTTCTTGCAAATCTAGTTATCTGATGGTAGAAAAGCAGTATTTGAGACCTCAATCTTAACTGTCACCAAGCAATTAGCCTGCCTGTCCCACCACTGGCTGTTTTGAGGATAATTTATTTTTCATACAGCCACATAAAGTTTATCAGTCAAGGGGAAAAAAATAAGTTTGATTCAAACAGGAACATTCTTCAAGTCTAGGGTTTCAGAATATGGAGGAGGAAGAAAACCAATTCCCTCAATTTTTCTGTTAGTTTTATCTCTTTAATTTTACTACTGTTTTCTCCCTCTGTTAACCCTTAGGAAAATCTCTGCAATAGTCTCCATTTTCATAGATCAAGAATGAAAGGGCATTTATGATCATTTATTATGACACTGAAATAATTACCCAGTCCTGGTGGTAAGCTTTACTTTATGGCATAATTATTTATACTCATAGAAATAGCTTTCAAAGTTATAAAAAAGCAACTTTGTCCTTACATTCTAAATATTCTGATTATTACTGGATTATAGTAATGACACACAGACACATGAATCTTGAAATTATACCTTAATTTACCTGTACACAAATAAAAATCCAACTGAATCAGAGTACCTATTCACAGCATGGGAAAAATTTGTAAGTAAAGTTATTATATTTCCAAATTTTTCCAGGAATTGTTTTCATCTTGTTTGTCTAAATACTTTGCATTTCACTTTATTATCTTGTTTATTCATATATTTAAGGTTTTAATAACAATACAAAGCAACAATTTTTGGCTCCAACAAAGATTAAAATATTCTTATTCTCTTTTTTGTCAACATATGGATTATGTAAGTCCTACTTAAATAGTTTAGCTATTACATATATAAAAGCCTTACCATGTAAAAGTAGGATAGACAGCAGCAGATTGTCCAAAAGACTGACCCAGTTTTCACAGACTTCACCTGGAAAAATAACCAAGTATTTATGAATGGCAAATACTGGACAATATTCAAAGGTTTCATTCCAAGACAATTGTCAAGAGAATTCTTTAGCCTGCATCAAGTTACATTTTATGCTTCTGAACAGATGACCATAAAATCATAATACAAATGCAATTATTTCACACACAAAAGGAGGCTAGATCTATTTCTCTAGCAAAAGCATACAATCCAACTCTCTGCTTTATGATCTGATGTAGAAAGGTAGTTGCAATGCCTCTATGCTACTTTCTCTGAGATGTCAGAGCACTTCATAATTTTAAATGAAGACTATCCATGCCTTACTTCGTCTGACATCTGACCCAACTCTGCAATTATAGACAAAAGCTATTCTGTAACTTCAAAAAACTCACTTAAGGTTAATGAGAGTATCCAGATACTACTAAAGGTTTAGCAGGATCCAGAAATTGCCCCAGAAATATGAATTTGTCTGAAACTGATGGGGGTGACTTTGGTGAGGGAAAACAGGAATGAAGAACAGAATTAAATAGAGCTAGAAAGTTGTCTACAAAATATATTTGATTCACACATAATTCTGCAGGAGTTCATGCAAACATTTCACTCTGCAGTTTAGTTAAATATGAATTCCATTAGAAGAGATAACTGCTATCATATCTTAGCTACTGTAAAGTAACAACATAGGTTGATTCTATTATTGTTATCAAACATAGCACACCTTTCCAGCTGCAGCTTATTCTAAAACTGGATTTTAAAAAACTGCATTTAAGTAACACCAGTCACTCACTCATGAAAAATTTCTATTCCCTTCCATTATATTCCTACCAACTATATCCTAAGTTTGAAATATTCTAATGCTAAAACATTTGTGAATACGCATCTGTCTATGAAAACCAGAACTCTTGACAAAATTATGGAGAACGCTGTAGTGACCATGTACTTACGCGGAGCTACTCTAAATGAAAAGTACAGGCATTCCAGGAAAACACAAGGGACAGTACCTTACAGTGTCTGTGCTGAATTAATAATACAGTTATGCTATTTATATTACTTCCAAAGTAGATTCAACAGTCCAGAAAAACTCCAGCTTCCCTAAACTCCTTCATGTAAAACTACATTACCGATGAAATCCTACACAGATTAAGGAGTGACAGACATGCTGCTTTAGCAAGCAGGCTAATTAAAAGACATAAGACTATTTTTTTTAAGCACACAACTGGCACTAGTATCTGACTCTAGACAGCTTTGAGTATTTAATTTGGATACTTCAGTCAAAGCCCAGACCCTCCACACAGTCTTTCCAGAAGACAATTTAAAGCACTTAATATTCAGAGTCTACCACTTTTCACCAGCTACACAAGGAGGGTAAAATTTGATGCGCACATAAAACTAATACCTCCAAACTGAAAAACAAACAACCCCTCTGTTTGCTTTACATCTGTAGACTCATCATCATTTTTATTACTACTACGGGACACACATACTTCAGTGGAACAGTACTTTTACCCAGCAAAATAAAGAGCATGATTATGGAGCGGTTCAGATCATGTGACTTCTCAGTACTTGCCTAATCAAGAGCCAAGGGGAAGAGGGATGAGAGGGAGGAAAATAAGAATTCAATGGATTCTAAGAAAAATCAGTCATTTGGTTGGAGGAGGAACCAAAAAACCTTTCCAAAGCAAAAGACTCAGCAATTACTTACCCATAAATAGTATGTGAACTGCAGTGCAAAAATAGCTATGCCTTCATTGTCAAACGATCCTGCTACTGATCGGGATATGTAACCTGGAACTATGGCAATAAAACAGGCAGCTAAAAGCCCTGCTCCCTGGTTCCACAGCTCTCTGGTGAGCAGGAAAGTAGAAATAGCTGTAAGGCCGCTAAAAACTGGTGCTAGAAACACACATACATCTCTTATATGGACTGTCACATTAAGCATATTTAAAATCCAATGTATAAGGCCTGCTGTCACCATCAGTCCTGGGTATACCTACATGGAGAGAAAAACCAAAACAAAAAAAAAATCACTATGTTATTACAGAAAACTATCATGGTAGGTTTGTTTACATATAACTTGCAATGAAACAATAATTTTTAAAGCTGATATAAGCAGTGAGTATTATCATAAGCCCACAGAATTATTTTAATAATACTTTAATCATGTTTTGACAACACCGCTGAATACCACAGGTTCTTTAAATTTTATCCAAATGCTAACAATAACCTATAATCTACTTTATAAATGAATGAGCAGCATACAGTTAATATCCCATCTTGCTTGACATTCATCATATAATGAAAAGAATTTGTCATTAAGGTATGGAAGCAGAAACTAAAATTTGCAAGAGAATGTCAAGCCAGGTAACAGTTTCACGAAAAAAAAAACCAAGCCCCAAAAGCCCAAGACATCAAGCGGAAACTCAGAATTTCCCAGTCATATCCATTTTCCTTTAAAAAATACTATGCCATTCTTTCACTTCTTGGTAACAATGGAGAAAGAAATTGCGCATCAACAAGATTTAATTCTTTTAAGTTGAAAAGTTGATGGTCAGTAAATTGAGTACTATGTATTTGCAAGACATCTGTAGACATCTTTGGATATGAAAGATTAAAATAAAGCCCTGTAAAATTGAATTAAAATGTTCTCCAGGAAAGGCAACATAGACTTACACAACTCTATTGAACCCATCATAAATTACTGGAGAATTTTAGAATATTCTTTATAGGAATTCTACCCTCCCACATTTATCAACATTAGAAAAACCAATACATACTAAAAAAGTTAGTAAGTACTTCACCTGCCTTAGTTTCTTTCAAAAACTAAGAAGGGCATTGTACTAAATTAACAGATGACTGAACATTCCCCTGAATATTTCAATTCTTTTTCCTAAGAGGTTTCATTTTGTATAAGACAGGTATGGAAAATGTGCACTTACATAAAGAGTCTCCAGTACCTCTAAGATACTAAAACAAATGGTGATTTAACCGCTACAAAAAACTTGTAAATGCCTTTAAGTGGTATATACTATAATTAAAAAGCAGTAATGAACTTTCACACACTAAGAAGCACATGGCTGCATTACTTAGTGTTACTAAAGCTCTCCCAGTGAACAATATTTGCATTCTGATTTGATAACATTGTTTTGTACACCTTTCCTGTGTTGTAACTTGCATTGATACCAATCTTAACTAGTTCTGATGCTTCATACAGGTGCCACACTGATCTAATTTCACAAGGTCTTTTTCCAACTGAAATCCTAACTTCCCTCCATGCATACATGAAGTCTACTCAACATACATAATTGGATTAAAACTTGTATCTTAAGAGATTTAGGGAACTATTTTGAAAAACATTTTTTTTTTAAACATGTTTTTCCTTTTTTGATTTCATGTATCAGAGTTACAGGAGCCATAATACCCTTATTTATTACTATTAGAATTTCATATGTAAGGAAGTTCTGTATTTCTCAGTCACAATATGCTGTTGGATAAAGACTGAGGCATGTTGACTTAGTTTCTGCAGCTAGAATTTAAAAATATCTCGATATTCCCTCTGCAGCAATTTGACAATTAAAAGCATATTTTATTAAGATTCTCCTTTTATCAATGTCAAATTTGTATTGAACTTTCCAAAAAATTTCCTGCAAAGTCATCTTTAAGTTATTAATACAATACTTACAGTTCCACCTACTATTCTTCCTAGTGGATACCATGCTCTTTCATCAAACCAATTTAAAAATTCATAAAACCCATGAGATGCAAGATGATGTGTTGATCTATAGTTAAACCTAGGAAAAAAACCAGAAGAAGGGTAAGATAAAAATCAAGAACCTGTTAAGGTAAAAATTAAGAACTTTGGTGTCTCATTTACTATGTATTGTACTTACACAGTACGTACAACAGATGGTCATCTCCAAATCTGTGGAGTTTTGAAGTAAATTACTAAGTTCTCAGCTACTAACCACTTTATTTTTTTCACTTCTACAGCCAGGGCATACACACAGACAATAGGTTACAATTTTTGGTGGGCTCCTTTTTGTGTGTAAACATTAAAAGATTTTCTATCACTCTGATAAACACTCTGGTTATTTTTTTTTTCCTTTCTAAAGCTACTAGTTTTCAAATATAGTCTATCACATCCAGTCAATGCAAGACTCCCATTCTGAGACAGGATAGCTATACAGTACATTTTCTGCTGCCCTACTTCATGTAAAATTGAGAGGTGACTCATGCAATGATAGGCAACGGGAATCAGTCTGTTTGTTCACACTATCAAACTAATGGCGTTCTTTTAATCAGGGAGAATAACCTACGCAGTGGAGAATCTCTGTAGATGAAGTTTCATCTTCAGAGTTTGTACATTCTCTGCTGCAGAGAATTTCTTGTAGAACAAAAAGTCTCCCATGCACACCTTCAGTTCAGTCTTTAAAACACATCAACAGACTGGCATTAAGGCATTCATCTTCCACCTTCCTGGCACAAAATCTCTCAAACTTCTGATAACAAAACTTTCAAAGTATCAAATTGTCCATTAGTTCTTGAATTTAGGTATGAGGCTGTGAGGAGAACTACACTGCATGTTATCCCAGAACAGCATCTCTTTCATGATCATCCATTCAAAGACCAAACTAAAAAGTCTACACGTATGGAGTACGTGAAGCTTTGCAGAGAAAGTTTAGGCAGAGAAAAGCCTGGGTGAACACAACTTCTAAAAGAAGCAATATCCACAAAGCCAACCCTTCTAGCAGATATTCTAACTGAAATTTAGTTAACCATGTGAAATTCATTGGCTGAAGAAGTATTAAAGATTTTATTCATTAGTTAAGTATAAGTTCAAGTGACTAAATGGAATACCACAACAGACAACAGGATAGATGGACAAACAACCACAAAAGGATTCTAAAGACACTGCTGGAATTCAAGCTTAGAAAAGCTTGTGTATGTTTTTAATTTTGTCTATTTTATGGAAGTATCCCCTTTTATCAGAAATATGCATCACTTTAACAAAAATTTTTAAACTACTTCAAATTCTTTTGCATATCTAGGATTCCCAAAATATCACACATTTACTTTGAACCAATTCACTCCAACAGAATAAAGCTAATGCCATTTAAGAACTGCAAAACCCATCAAGTTCCTAATTGTTTAATCAGTACAAGTCTAATATCTGAGGTAAAACCACACTGAGGTCATGAGCAGATTTCTTCATCAGTGGAAGAACAAAAAGAATTTAAATTCAGGTTCAGATGTCAGTAAATTTGCATGTTTCAACTGACTGAACTATCATAGCATCAGTAAAATGAAATAAAAAAGAAGTAAATAATAAAGAGTGAAGAATTTTCAGGAACACTCTCTTAAATAATCAGCTATATAGGATACATTAACTGATAAAACTGTGGACTTTCGAAAGTCGTTAGTCATGTTTATATAAGAAAATTCTCATGAACATCAGTCATTCTGACCTAGAAATCTTTGATTCAAACAGTAATGTGACATTGGTTTCTAATAAGCCTACAACTATTCCCATTTGACTAGATTTCTAAATATTAATTAATTCTCCAGTTCTGAACTGTCAACTATAATGTGATTTATGAAGTGCTGTACCTGTAAAATTTGCCTCTTATCTTAGTATAGCAAGGTCTGTTGTTAATTTGTTTAGTGCCAAGTGCCTGCAGTATGGTATGAAACAAATCAGGAGTTTCATATTGCACAGGACACATAGAATCCATCCAGCTACGGACTGGACTGAAACCACTGAAAACTCAGCCAATATTGTTATCCTAGAACTTTTAAAAGGGAACAAGAAAGATGTTTACTAACATGGATTACTTTTGAATGTTTAAATCATGACTCAAACTCACAGAGGCTACAAAAGTATGACTAATGTTTACTTTTAGAGCATTAAAAGATTAGTTAAACAAATAAAATAGTCAAGAAGAATACATATTGACATTCTCCTCATGTTTCCCAACAGCAAAGCTTCATAACTGACTTCAGAAGGATGCGAACAACTGTCTTGTGCTTTGGCAGCATCCCACTACGTCTTTAATAAGAATGAATTACCACTCAAAATTGAAATGCAATGTAACAGCATTTCACTTCTAACACTTCAAAGGTAAGAATTTAATCTTCCCTCCTAATATACTCTTAGACAGACACAAATCTATTAACCCTTCTTTCAAAAACTGATTGATTCTTTTGCCAAAAATGAAAGCATTCGGTGACAGCTGAGCATGTCAGAAATTACAGCAGAATTTACAGCAGAAATGACTGGCAATACTATAGGTACATTAATTTTTCACTGTGAGAAGACCTGTAAGTGAGAACAAGAAACAACCTTCTAGACACAAAAACTAAAACAAAAACCGAAAGAAAAAAACCCCCCCCCCAAAAACAACCAACCCCCCCCCCAAAAAAAATTAGAAGCTTAATTCAGCACCTCACTTTGAGTTAAAAAAAAAAAAAGTACCCACTTCACCTCCCACTAGGTAACCTGCAAAAAAACGTAAGTTAAAATACCAGCATAAACATATGCTCACACCAAGAAAAGGTTGCTGTGATGTTGCATATCAAAGCCAGCTTCAGGCATGGACAAACCGGCAGCAATGGGCAGTGCACCAGACAAACGTGCAGTCTGGCAATCATATAATGATACCAATATTATGCTCTGATACCACTCATCCATTCATAAAGCACTCTTCTCCTTTAGGGAAAAGCCTGAACCTTGTGCAACTGTTTCCCTTTTAGCTAGAATGGAGAGAGCTGCTAATAAACAGCAAGCATCACAAACCACAGTCACGCCTTCTTACTATCTTCGTAGTTTTCAAACTGTGCTTGAAATGCAGCACAGTGGCACTGTATTTCTACTGCAATGCTATCACAGTATCTGCAACTATCTATAGGTTTCACAGGGGTGTAAAACAGCCCTGGAAAACACTAGAGAAACTGCCACCTTTGCCTACACCTTCATCTGCAACACTCAGGGGCTGCAACTGAGGGAGGGATCACAATGAAGGCAAGAACAACCAGTTCTGGGCTGCATTTCAGATTTGGGGGTCACTGCCTGCCCCAGTTCTTCTACCCACAGCAGCAGCAAGAAGAGGTGATATATAGGGTTTTTATCCAGCCCTCCTTCTGACCTACTACACTTTATCCAAGGAGACACTGGAACTGCAGTACACTGCTGGTTGCACTGACGAAATAGTATGCAGCACTATGTGACAGAACCAGAGCAAAGGAAAGGATCCCTTTTCTGCCACCCTCAACTGTCATACCCATCTGATCTTGAGGTTTGGGAACAGTTTACCTATTTCCCAAGATTCCTTCTCATCCTCCCTCACCCCTCAGAGGCAAGTCAATTTGAAACAGACCTGAGAAGAATGAAGAACAAGATTATGTGAAGCCCATGTTAATTAAATACTTAGCTAGAAAGACTGAGACAAATATTCAAGTTCTCAGTCCGTGCTGTGAAGAAGATACACGCTTGCTAATATTCAGCTAAGGGCCTGACACCAGTAAGCATTGACTTCTTATTTTAGCTGACGTTCTAGGAGGAAAAGTGATGCTCTGCTGTTCTCATTGCCTCTTTCTGTCAGGTCTGTAGTTTGAACTGTCTCCTCCTCCATGCTATGCTTTAAAGGAATAAAGAATCCTAAGTCTTTGTACATTTCAGAATTCAAAGTCCCAACCATTGAATTAGGCTGGTGTTGTAGTTTGAATTTTGGGGGGATGCTCTAATGATCACCTAAGTGCTCCTGCATACCATTAATTTTGTGGCACTGTTGGAGATACCTACATTACAGCTGGCTCAGTAGACAACTGGAGATAAGTTAATAAAGATATGGTTCTCATTTTCAAAGCATATTTTAACATAGAACTGCGTATAAGCAGCAACAGCAAAATAACTGAAACAGAGGCATAATTTTTTTTTAGTAGCAACATTAATTTAGAAAGCTTAACTAGGCAACTTGCAAAGCAAAGCCTGTAAAGTTTTCACTTATATATTATGCACTGTTAATACATAATCTTAACTATCTCTTCATGCTTAGGTTTGATTTTTATTCCTTGCTATGAACTGCCTTTTTGATGACACAAGGTAATACTGTAAGATGATTACTTAATGCTAGTCACAGCAATCAATCTCTATCCAGGAGCTACAGAATTCTCCAGCACTTCACAGCAACAATTACTGCTATATTTATAAAGAGATGTCTTTGACGTTCCTAGGTTTAGTATTTCCTTGACAAAGTACTATTTAAGGTGAGTATTAAAATAAAATTCAGCCTACTGAGAAAATAAGAACATACAGAAAAGAAGAGCACACATACAGCAGTGCAGTTACTTCTTCCAGATCTTACAACACTTAAGGCAAATTACACTGACAGTGATGGAATTCATTTGACCCCTCTATTCCAACAGAGGGCAAGATCAGCATGCTGCTTCTTGTGGGAATGGTGACTGTCTAAACCCCAATCGATTTCATGCTATTATTGCCCCATCATCTAGACTTTTTATCCAGCATTTTATAGCCATCTGAGAATATGTAATCTCCTTACAAGCAGAATCTGTTGAAAATTTTCTAAGCCTGCAATTATAAAGGCTTCTGTGCTCTAAGTCTTCAGCTGCAGATGCACAAAATTTTCACATCTGCAAACTGAGAAAAATGACAAGATACAAACTGTGAACATTACAAGCTATCTGAGTAATTCTAGGAGTCAGTTTTTAATGCATATGTAGATTACAGAATCAATTCGGCCATACAGCATCTAATTAGTGATGGCAAGCCTAGATTCTTGAAAAAGATAGTTGCAGATTGACTCCATATCCGACAAATTCTTTGCAAAGAAAAAATATATTCAGCAACACTTTATGGAAAATCTAATGAGAAACTTTAGTAACTTCCACTGAAATGAAGAAACATATATACAGTATTCCATATTAAATTTTAAAACACCTGCTTGCCCACATACTATGCTTCAAGCACAACATCCTGCAAGTCTCATTCTGAGCTCTGTATCTGCAAATAAGCAATTAACACAATGAGTTCTGCATAATGTTTTTAAAATGGAAGTATTGCACACATCAATCACATAATGAATTCAAGGCACTATGGAAGTCTTCCTCATCAGGAAAATCTTTATTTGTGTTACTTTACAAGTAAAGATTTTGGTAAGCATGTATGGACATTTAAGCCATTTTCAAATAATGAAGATCAGAATTTTGGAGCAGCAGTACTAACAGGCAAACGTACTTATGACAGGTAAAGAGCATTTCCTAGGGCCCGCAACCCAAACCTACGGTGGCAGACCTCAGAGTAAGAATGGAGAAAACATACACCAAGCTCTACCTGTGTAAGAACCCATGAGTGGTGGTCCTGTTTTTCTGAGCCAAAACTGACATAACTCTGCAAAATGGAAGAACAACTAGGCAATATTATTTCAGAAAAATCCCACATTCCTTTCTTTTTAACTTACATTCATGTCAGTGGAATGGTTTTACTAGGTCCTAAGTGTAATACAAACATACCCTGCAAGAATTGTCCCTAATTAGCACATTTATATATATTTGAAGTTCTTATGTGGCCACAATTTTTTTTTTCTAGAATTTTTCTGGATACTCAGCTACCATGGTTTTATGTGGAAGCTGCTACCACTTTGCACACTCAGGTGGAGCTTCTGCACCTCACTGGACAACAAACACGCAGGGAGTCATGAGCACGTTAACTCTACCCCATCTTTCACAAGGGACACAGAACATGTTTGCACAGTTCTTGCTAAACTTGATTGAAAAATGACTATTAAGACAAGTCCACCAGAAAAAAAAAAAAAAAAGCTTTGACTGATGTGGAGTTTAATATCATCCCAATTATGATGGTTTTAGGGAGTTAAATATGAAATTTTTGATTGTTCAGTCTTTATGTTTTTTAATCAAAATATCTGGATATGTAATTTCTCTTAGAATTCTGAGATAATATCAAATATTTGCGATGGCTCCCAAGACTGCCCTATATTTAGAGAGGCTCAAATGATCTGTAGGGGTTTTGGTGCAAAGTAGGGCCATTTGAAAAGAGAAATACACATCCTGCAAGTTGACTGTCAATCACAAGCCCGATGTTTGATTAAAGAATTGGCAGCAGTATTGCCATTCTGAGTTTTCTCAGGTTCAAAGTTGGTCATGGACCTGCTTTTGATTTCAGATTTCATAACTCTGGACAAACCCACCCACTCAGAAAAATGTGTCAAAGGCTCCCTTTTTATACTAAGATTAGTAAGAATGATGAAGTAATAAAATGGCAGGAAGTTTTGATGTGACCACGTAACTTCAAAAATGATGGAAATTTTGAGTCAAAGGAGGAAGAAATTTCTGTTCCTGGAATCCAGCTGAGAAACAAAACTCCTCCTTTTTGTAGTATCTTTAGAATGATCCCTGAGGGTAAACCAGTAGAAAGTCAAAGCAGAAAAAAAGGTGGATGACACAATCAGCAGGGCACCCATTTTTTCAGGCCCAACATTCAACTAAGCTCAGTGGAAATCCTGAAGAATACCAGAATGTTTATAGAATAACCATTAAGAATTACCATTAAGAATATCAGAATATCCCCAATGTGTTTAAGAAGGATTACAGCATTCCTACTGCCACTACTTGGCATGGTATTTTCACTGCCTGCAATAAGATGTTACGCTTAGCAAGTGCTAAAATCAGGAACTTCATGCTGCCAGTAGCTTAATGATATAAAATTCTACAAGGAGCATACAGTCACTCAGCTTCTTCAGAGAACCCAGGGCACCTCCAATATTTTTGCTAAAAAACTGTGAGCTTTTGAAAGCATTCCATGAACACAATTTATATTTTTCACACAATATACCACCATCTGAAGCCACAATATGCTTCCCATCACTACTGTATTGGGCGTACATCTGTCTACAACTTCAGACACTTCCCCTGATGTCTATTAGGCTTTTTCATTACTTTTTCTGTGTCTTGCTTTTGAACTACTTCATATCTCAAGGCAAATTATTATGAAAAACATTGGTTTTATCAATATTAAAAAGGCATACTTTGCCAGTGAATTCTGCCATTCATAACTTGTAACAACATTTTAGACCTAAGAAGAAAGTGATGATGACATTTTTCTTGGGACAGTCAAAATTCCCAAGAAGCTTCAAAGATAAGATAGGAACAGAATTATTTTGAAATTCTTACAGGCAAAAACAGATTACTTGTGTCCTTTTCTAAGGACATACACTTTACCCCAGATACTACACTACAACTGGCATCCAAATTGATGACAATATTGGTTCTGTATCTTTTGACAGCATCAGCTTCTTGAGAGGCATCAATTCTCTGCTCAATACAGTATTTCCTACCACAAACTCAAAAAACCCTAGAGTGCTACATCTGTTTCTGAGTGCTCTTGGGCTACTTTGTGGCACAATAAGCCTCATATGCTGCAACTCTGAAGGCTGTGCACACAATTCAAGAATATGTTCAAGAAGGTGTTTCTTCCAGATCAAACAGATTTGTGCTGTACTTGTTTTTAACATGATGGAGGCAGCTTAACTCCAAGGTCTTCTAAGTTAAAGGCTGATATATGAGGATCTGTTTGGCAGGAAGGAATTAAAAGGCCACTAGCTGATGAATATATTTTAAGAGCAAAATATTACTTCTGTGAAGAATCTGATAGTAAAAATCAGTGAGGTGACCACGACTGCTTCACAAGAAGTAACAGTAACCCTATTAACCTGATCCCAAAAATACCTGCTATCTTATAACAAGATCTAATATGTGCCCAGAAGAGAACACTAACTTTTGTAATAGTCTGAAATAGAGAGTACAATAAAGACAATTTATTATTAATTGCAGGTACTTGACTTATATTTTAACTACTTGGGAGTATGTGGCACAGCCTCCATCTCTATTACACAATGAAGTCACCTACATGCTACACTACAGTGGCAACTGAGGAAATACCAGCTACAGCAAAATGCAGTTGATCCAACTTCATTTCCCATTACGTGAAATTTAAGAAATCAGTCTGAATGCAAGATGGTCAGACAGACTGCTTCTACCCTCTAAAATACAAGACCTGGTAAAAAGTAAACAGGACCCATAGAAAGGCTCCAAATTCCTTACATCACAGCTGGTATTTAGGCAGTGACAATCTTATATCTGGCAAAACATTTAAACAGTTATAGCACCACAGAAGAGCTTTAGCAGAACTTATTTTGTACAATCCTCACCAGGCAAGAGTCTGTTACTTGAACTTCTGTGTAACATGACGAAGGGTAAATCCAGCCAGAATCAGACATTAGATATCAAACCACTCTGTACAAATTATGGCAACATAAGATTCTTTAGCTCACAGGAATTAAAAGCATCTACAGTGTTGTGGTTGCATGTCTAAGTCAGTTTTGCAAGTTAAAATAAGGTAGTGATTCATCCAAAAAATCCTTATACATTTGCTCTTTAATACACTTCTTAATGCACCTGCCATTCTTCCTCCTGCATCTAGGTCGGTCTCCCTTGCCTGAATTCTCTGACTATACTTTCTTTCCATTGGTCTCTGTATGTAGATCATGTTTAGTCCAAGAAGCTGGATCTCTCACAGTGCACCTGTTGAACTCCATCTGTTGCAATATCGACTTACAGACTTTTTAATACAATGACTGCTGAGAAAAAAAACATTGTTTCCAAGTAGGTAACACAAAGCATCATCAGAGCAGAACAGACACAGTCTAACTTGAACAATTTCCATCCTGTGATTAATGCCAGGTTAAAGACCTAATTTTATCTAACTTAAATATTCTGCTCAAATTCTGCTTAACCCCTCAGTAACCTGGCATAAATAGACACAAACATTGAATTCACAAGGACTATAGAAGGGTTCAGACAATTTTTACCTGTGGGTATGTATGCTTATAGACAGAACATCCTGCAGAACAAACCAAACAACATACAGGGTTTACAGGAACCTAGAGACAGATCTAATGATGCTCTAAACATTAAAGCTGAAAAGAAAAAAGCATGAATAAAGCCCAAAGTGCCAAAGGGCAAGGGGAAAAAAAAAGTATTCCCAACTCTAGGATGCCTTGTGCTGAATTACACATGCAAATTTAACTGTGGCAGTTATCCTTCAACTAACCTTTGCTAGCTAAAAGGAGTGCAGAAGTGCTCCTAATCCGCTTCCGTGTGCAAATTGGACAAATAAGCTTGAATCAGAGCTAAAAAGCAAACCTCTCTAAAGATGCCATAAAAGACAACAAAAAATGCTTCTATAAATACATCCACAACAAAGAGAAGGCTAAGAAGAACCTCCATGCTTTGCTGGATGTGGAAGAAAACAGTGACAAAGGATGAGGTGCCTAATGCTCCTTTGTCTTTTACAGTAAGACCAGCTGTTGTTCAAGTACCCAGCTCCGTGAGCTGGAAGACTGAGATGGGAAGCAGAATGAAGCTCCCATAAACAAAGTGGAAATGGTCAGCAACCTACTGCACCACTCAAACACACAAAGCTATGGAGCTGCATGGGGTCCATCCAAAGGTACTGAGGGAGCTGGCAGAAGTGTTCACCAAGCCATTTTCAATCATTTCCCTGCAGTCCTGACTAACCAGAGAGATCCCAGCTGAATGAAGCCAGCAAATGTGACGCCCACCTAACAAGAAGGGTCTGAAGGAGGATCCAGAAGACTGGATCCTGAAAAAGGCCTGTCAGTCTGACCTCAGTACCAGGGAAGGTTATGGAGCAGATAATCTTGAGCACAATCCCATAGCACATACAGGACAATCAGGGCATCAGGCCCAGTCAGGATGGGTTTATGAGAGGCAGGTACCTCTTGACCAACATGACCTTCTATGACAAGGTGACACACTTAGTGGATGAGGGAGACTGTGAATGTTGTTTACCTAGACTTTACTGAAGCCTTTGACACCATTTCCCACAGCATTCTCCAGGAAAAACTGTCTGCTCATGGTTTGGATGCATGTGTTTTCACCGGATGGCCAGGCCCAGAGAAAGGTGGTGAATGCAGCTGCATCCAGTTGGCAACTGGATCCCCAGGGATCAGTGCTGGGGCCAGTCCTGTTTAATATCTTTATCAATGATGTGGATGAGGGGATCGAGTGCACCCTCAGTCAGTTTGCAGATGACACTAAGTTGGGCAGGAGCGCTGATCTGCTGGAGGGTAGGGAGGCTCTACAGAGGGATCTGGATGGGCTGGAACGATGGGCTGAGGCCAATTGTATGAGGTTCAACAAGGTGAAGTGATGGGTCCTGCACTTGGATCACAACAACCCCACTGAACACTGCAGACTTGGGGAAGAGGGGCTGGAAAGCTGCCTGGCAGATATGAGGCTGTGTGTGTCCAGGTGGCCAAGAAGGCCAATGGCATCCTGGCCTGTATCAGCAATAGTGTGGCCTGAAGGACCAGAGCAGGGATTGTTCCCCTGCATTCAGCACTGGTGAGGGCACACCTCAAATCCTGTGTTCAGTTTTGTGGCCCTCACTGCAAGAAAGACATTGAGGTGCTGGAGCAAGTCCAGAGAAGGGCCAGTGGAGAAGGGTCTGGAGCACAAGTCCTGTGAGGAACACCTGAAAGAGCAGGGGTTGTTCAGTCTGGAGAAAAGGAGGCTCAGGGCCTTACCGCTCTCTAAAACTGCCTGAAAGAAGGGTGTAGCCAGCTGGGGGTCAGCCTCTTGTCCCAGGTAACAAGTAATGGGACAAGAGGAAATGTCAAGTTGCACCAGAGGAGATTTAAATTAGGTATTTGGAAAAATTTCTTCACTGAAAGGGTTGTTAAGCATTGGAACAGGCTGCCCAAGGAAGTGGTTGACTCACCAGCCCTTGAAGTGTTTGAAAGAGGCGTAGATGTGGCACTTCAGGACATGGCAGTGCTGGGTTAACGGCTGGACTTAAAGATCTTAGAGGTCTTTTTCAACCTAAATGATTCTATGACCTCAACTATTTCAACTGATTTTATTCTGAAGCAGATTAAAAGTAGCCACATGATCTATTAATACAGTCCAACAGAAGGGATGATGGCCCCTAACTAAGGGCAAAAAGAGTTCCAGCTGTTTGCAAAGTGACTGTATATTCTCACACTGAATAAACGCAGGAATAGGATGTCACCACTAAAATAAAGACCATGTAGCTGAAAACAGAAAGTGGCCTTCATCCCTCCTCACAATACATAGGGTGAAGTTTATCTTTCTAACCCTATTTTGCATTCAGGTACTTCCACTGTCCCATTTAGTTTCAAATAAGTATGGCAAGCAGAATTTAAAATCAGTTATCAACTACTTTTATTTTATATCTTTCATACTGTTTCAAGTAAGTCTAAATTAAAAAGAAACCTAAATTTTCACTGAATTTAATTTAGCCTGTTAAGAATTGTACTTAATGGTTACCAGTGTTTCTTTAGAGACTATGCACAGGAAACACAAGCATAACAAAATGTTATTTGCTTGTTAGGTATTCTCACAGAAATGCTAAAGATTAAATGTACTGTGATGACTGCAATGCTCAGCATTTAAGACAGTATTTATAATTAATATTAAATTTCTGCTATGTACAACGTGAAATTGAAGTTACATGTTTATTTTCTCATTACATGACATTTTCCAATATTGCTCAGTCTTACTGTATCGTAGATATTGAGCTATTTCACTGTGCTCCTCTGTCATTTTAGAAAAATCCAATTAATGCCTAGGAATTACCTTAAAATGTGAAGGTGGGGAAAACACTGTTAAGATGAGCTAGGCTTACTGTTACACACATATGCTTCGAAGCTGTCACAAATATTATTACAGAAATATTCACAGACTACACCCACCATTGCCTCCTCTATCCTACATCCAAGAACATGCCCTTTCAAAAGCAAACCGCCTCTCTGACCAGCCAGTTACACTGGTATTTACAGTTTGGTAGCTACAAGCCCCTCTGACTTATAACAGTCAAAGGATTAATTTCATTTCTAAAGCCATTTTATTAAATCACAGGTGCATCCTTTCCCTGCTGCCCCACTGTAACATAAAATGAATGTCTGGTTGCCCATGAAAAAGGGAAAAGGAGGATACTAAATCAAGAGGTTCAGTTTCTATTCATGTGAGGTTGAAAAGTCATGTACTGCAGGGGTATGTGAGAGTTGTTGGGAAGGGCCTGACAGAAGTTCTCAAGGGACAGTTCTCAGGTCACATAATCCTAAACCTTCTCTCTCTCCTTGTTCTCCAAACATGAATTAGGTTGGTCTGTTCCAGGACCTTTCACGCTTCAATCCCCACCGGACCATATGCCTTCTCAACTCTCTCTCCACAAATGCACTCTTCTGTGGCTTTTTCTTCTTGAAGGTAGCCCTGACAGAAGACAGCAGATGGCACCGTGTCGAATACACTCTCACAAAGCAAAACCATGATGTGCATAGCTAAGAATGTTTTGTTGACAGTAGAGTGCAATAGAAGCATAAGGAAAAAAGGACCCTGATGTTGACTTAAAAAGCAAAAGCCATAAAATAAAATTCAGTGATGGAACAATTACAAGCATGACATACTTCACACAAAACATTTCATCCAATCTTGTGCCAAGCAAAAACTGGGCTTTATGGCGGGAGAGTGGGGCGAATGCTGGTGAAGTAATGGTGGAATATAAAATTAAAGCACTAAAAATTGTTTAGCCATAGGAGAATAATTACAGTTGTCATTACTAGCTGACCTGAGACATCACAAATTAAGATACTGTTGCTAATGTTTAAGGTAGTCTCTCTAGTGTCAAGATCCATTTGTTGTTTGGCAAATGAAAGACTGAAACTGTTAGAGAGTAAAATTAATTGTGAGACATATGCAATAGCTTTTCACATGTTACTTCAGACATTTGACAATAGATGAATCATTCTAGTCACCTGAGTAAGATAAAGTCAAAACACAGTAGCATTACACAGCTTCTTGGAAAACTAAAACACTGCATTGGCTTTCATGACTTTCATTCTACAATAAAATGAGCCAGAGACATCCATTTACTGTCATTGTTACCATCGATACAATGCCAAAGCTCCAATTTTGTTTTGCTGACTTTCTAAATTAAAAGAATTGCAACTTTAAGGCATTTTATCTATTGCCAGAGAAAGAATTAAAGACATTTTAAAGACCTTTAATACCCAAATGATCAAATTTTTCAACCATGAAGATGAAAACACCATTTTCAAGATAAAAGTTTCAAACAAGATTTATGAAATTCTAAGTTATCTAACTGAACTTCCAAATGCTGCTTGGGATAAGTTTGGAATAACGAGGAAGCATATTCAATGTATGCAATAGTCTATATACGTATTAAAAAAAGGCTGGATAAACATAGAAAAGTACTCCGGACAAGATGGCATGTTTTGTTATGTTTTGCTTCTGCATTACCCCATTTTCAAATCCTCTGGCTATAGCATGTGTTCCTCTCAATCAGCTGCATCCTCAAAGATGTATTTGTCTTGCCTAGACTTTCTTAACATATCAATCTATTGCGAAGATGGAAATGAAAATAAATAAAATCACACTTCCTGGATTTAAAGAAGTTGGCTATTATTTATAGCATAATAATCACAAAAAGAGAATACAGAGACTGAAAAAATAAAGCCAAGAACCCAAAAAGTGTAGGCTGCGCAGCCACATGTTCTAGAACAGTTTAAAATTACATAATTACATGTTATTTTTCCTTTCTGCAAAATCCATATTAAACCAACAGGATATAGAGTACCCATTCATACAGGGAGCCAATATTTTAAATAAATGTAAATAATACTGCGTAAAACAGTCTGGAAGAAAATAGCAATCCCACTAGGAATACCACCAAAAATCAATAATGAAGCCAAACTCACATCCTCCATTGTAATGCAGTTTCCCAAGGATTTTGTTTGTTTAAGTGAGGGAAGTTTTGAAAAGGTGTTTTGCAATTCTTCATGGATTATGAGCTGAGGAGAACTGGAACATGCTCTTTTACCTAAAAAACTAATATAACCCATACAAATTGACTGCCACAGAAATCATATGATAAGCATTGTAACACCCAGAAGAAATTATCATTTACAGTTATTTATGTTAGATGGGCTCTGAAAAAGTAACATTTGATACTTGGGTCCCCCACAGCAGACAGACATTTTAAATACAGTTTCCTGCTCTTAAAGCGCTCATGTACAAACTGTCAGTTATTCCTTGCTTAAAACACACCATTTCTTTTTCCAAAGTACAGGAATATTGCCTCACATAATAGCAAGAACTTTTGAAATACAGGAAGTATTTAATTCTCTAATATGCCAAAGGATCTTATACCCTGGGAAAGCAGCAGAAAGTTGGGCAATATAGAAGCTGATCTATTCTGTTTGTATCTATATCCCTAAATTTATTCCCCAGGCCGCTTCAACTTATGTAAGGTGTGGTGCAGCATTCGGGTCAATTTCACGGTACCTCTCCAGCCCAGACCTAGCAGCTACCCACATTAAAAACACCTCCGTTTGATGCCCAGCAACAGCTCAGATGAAGACCACAAACTTTGCTCAGCTGTGGGGTGGGAAACAAAGTCTATATGCTGGACTTACTATGAAAGGACTATAGCAATACACGTTTTAAGTTCACTTTGTTCTCTAAGCAACTAGTAAGACTAACAGCTTAAAGAAGTTTTGCTAAAGGGGTTAATAATAATAAAAACATTGTCACACATTCTGCTACAGGGTGCAGGCTCCACAGGCCCCAGAAGTAGCAGCTTTAATGGCTTTGCTAAGTAGAAGGAAGCCCTCAGGAAAAGCCCTAAATGTCAGTACAAATGCACCTCAAACGGCTTGCAAGAACGGAATTTTCAAAAATTAAGAAGGCAACTCTGCAACACATGCAGTTAGACATTAAATGGAAAATAACTTGACTAAATTAGAAGAGATTCTTGTGGAACAGCAAAGACACCTCCCTGAACTTAGTGTACCCTCAATCCATTTGAAACCTATTAGTTCCTATAGGATTTTGAATTTTCCTGCTAACTATATTGGCCAGAATTTTTATTCTCCCCTCCCCCACCAGTTCAACACAAAACAGATTTAAAAACCATGAGTATTAGGATTACAGGCTACCAAAACTAGAGACTATTAGAGAGTTATGATATGAAGCAAAAGGTAACCTTTATAAACCACTCTAACCCTCTGTAATCAAATCCAATTTCTATTTTAAAACCAGAACATATTAAGCTGCTCAAATAATAGGATATCTGCAAAAAAAAGTCCATTCAAGGATTTTCATCGTAGCATTTGTTCTAGTTAGTCAAGCGTTTGTGAGTGTATGCTGAAGACCATTAAAAAAAACCCCATGCCATTAAATGCTAAACTAGACGGTTCAGTCGACGCAGCCTACATAAAACATTTGGATACGTTTTCCTTTTCATGTTTCATTCTGCTATCCATAAATCAATAAGAGGGTCAACACTTTGCAAGCATTCTGTCTCACCCCGTATGTTTTCCAAAAGAAGTCTGTAGAGAGTCTCTGTACTCAACCATACTCTGCACATGTTTTATGAACACTGCCCCTTCTACCTACCATGCATAACCCCATTATTGCACCCACATTAAATCTGATGAGGTTTTCACCCCAATTACAAGTAGAGCAAGTGAGGAAAGAAACACTACCTGTTAAGTAAAGATGGTAGAAGACAACAGTAGATACAAAGCAAGGATTTGATTCTTACATGACAGCTATTTTATAAGGCCACACAGTGAACTGCCTTTCAGCTGCATCACTCTAACTGAACAAATTTAGCCTGAGGTCTCCCCACTCACAAAGCAGTTTCTGCTATGCCTTCAACTCCAACCAATGTTTTTTTTCCCAAATTATCCTCCTTCCATTACATTTCTAATATTTTCCTATTTTTGCAATTTCACAAGCAGTAGGCAAGTTTGGTACAGTCAAGTGCACATCATCTTGACTATCACCACCATTTCAACCTTACAGAAGAAATGACTTGGCTTCAAAACAGCTCCTTCCAAGTAGGTCAACAATACCTTACAATTGAGAAACCCTCAGAGCTGGACCAACCTGTGCTAACAGAATTTTTCAACCCATTTCATACTGCAATAGAAGCAATCAAAGAAGATGCTTGATTTGGATCCTCCTTATTAAAGGGTAGGTGGTGGTGGGGTGGTGAAGCCTGAAGACTGTTCTCACAAAAAAACCTCTAACTTTTCCTTTCATGAACACACAGGCACCACTGAATCTAATCTGGACACTATGCTACTATATTTTTCTTACCATAATAAAACAGCAGAAATTAGTTTGGGCTACCTGAAATTCAGCTAAAATTATTAGTACTGCTAGAACATAAAAATAATTCAAATATTAACAGTAGATATAATCTTAAAAATATATTTCAATAAAATAGAAACGGAATATTTTCACTTCACAGAATCAAAACACTTGTGAATGAAGAAGTGTAGTAAGTTTTTAATATGAATCTCATGAAATTTGCAACATCTCAAAATCAATTCAAAGTGCTTATATTCAAACTGAATTGGAATCAAATGCTTTCCTGAGGCCTGGAAGTTGTCTAAGATTATAAACAAAAGGAATTGTTTTGGGAAAGAATGCTAAAGTCTGTGAGAAATGTTTCCTAAACAGATCCACGTTCACGCACTCCACTTGAACAGGACTGTGTGATGGGCTGAAAGACTCCAGAAACATAGATCCAGTTTGGAGACAAAAGTGGCGGCCAACTGTCAAAAACACATTTACTACACAATCTGCTGTCTCTTTGCCCAGCAAGAGGAGTCACTAGCAGGGATGCAGCAGCCAGAAGAATTACCTGGGTGGGCATTGTTAATTGATACTGTCAACACTATCATCCTCTTACATGATTTTTCCCCCTCTCCTTACGAGCACCAACTTAATGCGCTCTTATTCACCTCTTCTTTCATCACCCCTGTTGCTCCAGTGTCTTAACACACTCTGGTTTTATTTGTATACACCTTCCCCCATCACACAATCCCAGTTTATGCTCTAACATCAGTCACTATTTACATTCCCTCCCAATGTTCATATTCTTCCTCAAAAATAAGAGACTAAACTGTAATATAAAAACTGGTGGTAAACCAGCTCAGGAAACGAAAATGTTACAGTATTTTAACAATTTACTTCATTGAATCACCTTACTATGGCTGCTTTATAGCAAGCCTGAAGAAAAAAGCAGGAGTGCACAGTGGGTGACAGAGGAGAACTAGTCCAGAAGTCACTTATCGGATAACTACAACACAAACCCATAATCTCCAGTAATTGATCAATTCCATACACCATTTTTAATGTTCACTTCAGTCACACTTGGAATTTTCAGGAAGCTTTCATGTCATATTTATAGGTGGTAAATTATGTTTTCATTAATGAAAGAAGATCGTAACAGAATCCATCTGGCAAACACCATTCAAACATAGCAAAACCTGTATTTTTGACAGTGCCCGAGTTAAAATCTCAACTTCCTTTAATCTGTCTGCCTCTGAAATGCCAAGCAATGACACCAACCTTGCGTTTATTTTCATCAGTTCATACCCATTCACCAAACCCCACTAATGTTAAACAATGGTATCAGTGATGAGAAAGTGGATTGCTATAATCTGTAAGCCATATTTGCTACTAGGACAATTATGTTACCTCAGAGTGAGGTACAACAAACAATGGTCACCCCTAATGGCAGGTAAAAAGCTGGTGGTTTGAGCAATCAATACTGCTGGTTTGGAAGAGGCAAAGATGTATATGAGATTGTGGTAGTGCTCTTCAGTACCAAGAGCTGGCAGGGATGTAGAAGACAACATTCCAGGCAGGAGAAGGTAGGCAAATGGAACTGACAAAGCCTGCACTAGTGCACCATCCTGCACATGCAAACTGGTATGGAGAGGGTCTCATGCTCCCACATACAAGCTTCAGTATTCCAGCTTAAGAAAGCTTTCACTAAGGAAACTGGTATTAATCTGACTTTTGGCAAGAGGTCAAAATTCTCAAGGGAAAGAAGTTTGATCTAATGTCATGAGATATGATTAATGATCCAGATACAGTTCTCACATGTGTGACTTAATGGTAAGAATTGTACAAACAGAATGAATGTACTATTTTCACAGTACTCCCTGACAACTACCGAAGTACCAAAAGTTGTTGCCATTTGGTAGCAGTATCAGAATGCAACAGTCTTGCTATATATATCTATCTTATATGTATACATATGCACACATATAGGTTATTTTATATACATATGTATATATACACACACACATATATATATATGATGCAAGCAGCCAAAAGAAATAGTATATGGGCATGCTGGAGCTGTACTTTAGAAAACCAGTGCATAGAAAGTAGCCCCTGTTCAAGTGCTCCATAATTTTGCTTGCCTTGGTTCAGCAGCCCTGTTGACATTTAAGGCAACATCTGACAGTAAGAATGCTCTTGCTTGACAACTGAGTTAAATTCGCTGTTGTACTTTCATGAACAGGTTTCACTCTGCACTTATTTGTACAAAGTACTGAAATTAAGCTCTAGGTCCACCCAGCTGCCAAACCAGCCAACAGATGAACCAAATTTCGGACATGAAACCTGTCCATTCCAATGCACCATCACTATCCATGTTTCAAGTTCTTGGCCTCACAATGAAATCCTGAAATTAAATGCCTGTCAATGGCACATCTTAATGACAGTGCTGCCCGACTTCATGTATCAGCTCACCTGACCTAGAAGCTGCAAGAAGTACATACATTTTTCAAAGCCTCTGGACCAGCTCAAGTATGGAAAGTAAACACGAGAAATAAATAAAAAAGTGGAAATACTACACAGAAGAGGTAGTCAGTGTGGAAAAAAACCCCAGTAAACCTAGTCAAAATGAACAGGTCACAAGTTCTTAAGTGACAGCATGGCGACCTCAAAAGACCAGTTTGGTTTTACCTTGCATAGGCATCGTATTTTGATGGAGATCGAAAACCAAACACTGTCCTCTCTCCACTGCCTTGGCCTATTGTACTACATTTGGGTCATTTCTGGAAGAAATGCTGACACGAGTGAGTCTCAGTGGCTGATTTTACAAAACAAGAAAATCTTCCTTCTACCCCAAATCACAACCCAATTTTACTATCAGAAAGGCAGCCTGAAAGGGATGTTAGGAAAAAAAAAAAAAAGTGGTATTTGATTCAATTAATATGTAGAAAAGCCAAGGCAATCTGCCTTTCTTCCTACCCTTGATGGTTTCATATGTCCATACCAGAAAACTGGATTCCTAAGTAAACAGGAAAGCTTTCTACACCATAGAGGCAACATATTCTTCCATTCAAAAGAATAAACGATTTGTTCAATGTTCTTCATTTTATCAGATATACCTCAGCCTCCTCTCTGGAGCACAAAACAAATACTAGAGAATAAGTGACTGACTTATCAACACACTGCAAGATATCCTATGCAAACCTGACAGAAAAAGCCAAAAGAATTGAGAAAAATATCAAACTATTCCACAGGAAAATCTACAGCTACTATCATGGAAAAAAAAAAAAATCCAGTTTACCTGGAGAAGCTGCTAAAGAGGTGGTTAAAAAATAAAAATAGAGCACTGCTACTAGTCTCTTTTCATAAGCTTCTTTCCCATATTACATTCAGTCTTGCAAGATCCTTGCAACTATGAAAAACCATTCCTACCTAGCTACTTGCCACTGTTTAAGAAAGCAACATAATTTTTTACTCTTTCCAACAATTCTGCTGCTGCGATAAAGAAAGCCCTTTGTTTTCCCTCAGTTTTTACCGTTTTAGGTTCTCTTTCCTACTAATTAACTTAAGTGCATTTGCCTCTACCATTTCTGGCATGCAGCAACACGACACTGGCATGATTCTTGACATTTCAACTGCTTCTCACAGACCTGCATTAAAATCGATGAGTTTTGTCAACTTCATCTATTCCCTAATTAACAAGGGTACATCCAGCAGCACAGGCAGCAATGCCTTCTGTTTGTGTACTCAGGAAGATGACTTTGCATCAATTTACACATTGCTTTAAACAGGAGTTTATCTTTACAGCCATATCATGACTATGAACTTAACTCCCACAGCACCATTTTAGTGTCCTTCAGGGCTTAATAACAAAAGTTACGCAACTCTGCACTGTAAAATTTTCATTTATCCATCAAGGATGAGTTTTGATTATAAAAAGCAGATAAAATTTGCACAAAAATGTAGGCTGCATGCTTAAAAGTTTCCTCTGTAATAGAAAGGAAAGCCTTTATGCTTAAATTTAGATTAGAAAAGAGCTACTCAACAGGATACAACCTGAGGTTCGTAGTCTCAGTGTAGATGTGGATAAACTAAGCTCCCCCTCATTCTTAACTTTATTAATAGGAAGACTGCTCTTCTTCCATTCATTTGTGTTTGCAGAAAAACACTTGAATCATGGGCAATTACTTGACATTTTGAAGATATTTTGAGATACTTGGCTTTCACATCACAAAGGTTTATTACTTCACACAGCATTTAAAAACAAAGCGATTCCTTGTTCTCTATCCCCTATTCTGAGCCACGATTTGTGAATGGATTACATTTGCAGCTGGGGGGGGAGAGAAGTGAGGGGGGAAAAGCCAACTAGAAAAGAGGAAGTTGTGCTTTTGAAACTATCAAAGTGGAGTGCATGCTTTGCAGAGAAGTACAATTTCAGCAACAATTTTAGATGAACCTTAACACAGAATATCTACCGTTCATTTCAAAACGCAGCATCTCCCTCCTTCGTGCAATTAACAGTGAAATCCAAGATATAAAATTTTAAAATAAAATCTGACCATTCATTATTCTAAAGTCATCTGTTGCCTACCCTACCTAAAGTTCTAAAAACCCCACGGATTCCCGGGATGAAGTATTTAGTAGTATAAAAATTCATTGTCTCGTTTTTGCATTAAAAAAACGCTGCCCCACAAGTCTTGTCATCTTTCACTTCGCCTTGCTGCAAGGAACGAGCGCGGCATTTCTTGATCTCATGCATAAAATGGTCTTAGTCCCCTCCAACAGGGAAAAAGAACAGACGGCTTCTACAGGAGGGAAAGCAATCTTTGGAAAAATCAAGATGTGTGGGAAACAGCAAAAGTCCTTGGGCTCAGAAACGCAGCTTCGAAACACCTGGCAGTAAATCAATGTCACCCATTTCGCTGTAATCCCTCAAGTCACTTTTATGAAGATTACTTCCTGCAGTGCATTCCTCACCCTGCTCCCTCCCCGGCCGACAAGGACTCTGCTTAGTAAAGACCACTTCGGGAAGCCGCACCGCACATATGGGACCGGCGCCGCGACAGCGGGACCCGGACCGGGGCGTGGGTCACGCCTGCCACAACTGTTTCGCTACCAGCCCCTGATTCCTGCCCGACTCCCCGTTCCCTGCCAGCGCCACAACTTTCCCCGCGCCCCTCGGAGAGAGTCCTGCCGCAACTCCAAGGGATGCGGGGGAACTGCGGCCGCCCCGTTCCCGAGGTCTCCGCCGGGGGGAACACTCCAGCGCCCGGCACCGCCGCTCGCTCCCGGCGCTTCCCTTCTCCCGCACCGCGGCGGCGACCCCTCACGCCCCCTCCGACCTGCCACAGCGTGTCCCGTCCGCACCGCCTCCCTCTCTCTCTCCTTGCCTCCCTCCTCGGCTCCCGGGGCGGCCGCGGCTGCCAGCTCCCTCTGGGGAACAGGCAGGGGCGCAACTTCGCGGACTGACGGAGCGGGGGGCGGGCGGCGGGGCCCTCCCGCCGTCCCTGCGGCCACGGCGGAGGGAGCCCGCGGGTCTCCCCCCCCGCGGCTCATGGCGCGGTGCTTTCCCGCCTCGCCGTCCCACCCGGCGGCGCGGCGACTCACCAGGGGTCGAACTCGTGGATGATGCTCTCGAAACGGATGACGGCGAAAAGCCGGGAGCTGAATCCAGCCAGCCAGGCCAGGAAGAGGATGGTGAAGGAGAGCAGGGACTGCCAACCCGCCGGCTGCGACAGGCCCCCCGACAGGCCGCCGCCCGCCCCGGCGCGGCTGTGGAGCGGCGCCGCGGAGTTAGCGGCGGGTCTGTGCTTGTGGTCGGGGGCCGAGTGCTCCGCCATGTTGTACCCGGGGCTCCCTCGCAGCCTCTCCCTCCGCCCGGCGCGTGCGGGGAGGAG